>BPQB01000091.1:0-124342 GCA_019973155.2 Phanerochaete sordida
ACCCTAAAACCCTAAAACCCTAAAACCCTAAAACCCTAAAACCCTAAAACCCTAAAACCCTAAAAACCCTAAAACCCTAAAAACCCTAAAACCCTAAAACCCTAAAACCCTAAAACCCTAAAACCCTAAAACCCTAAAACCCTTCAGCGGTTTTACACCCTTTCTGCCACTGTACTGCTTTGGGGCTGACACAGTTCACTTCCAGTTCACCGTCACGGGCTCAGTTCACCTCTACAAACTTCACACAGTGTGCCTGTCAACTCTCCTGTTCTCTCTAGCTTGTTCACTCTGTTCAGCAACGGTGGCCTCGTCCTGCACTTCACTGTTTGTACAGCCAACACTTGCTTGATTACAGTGGGGTCCACTCACAGTAGCTCACTTGACAGTTGACTTGTATACGCGTGACTCTCGCCTTTGCCTTATGTTTCAGAACACGCTCACCTTCTGCTCTAACTTGCCGGTATACTCAGCTTTCTTACAACTGCATCTATCCCTCTGCTTGCGTACTTGGTGTGTGCATCTACACTCTACTCCATTATGGTGTCTAGCTAGTTCTTCATGTTCTCTTCCTTCATTCTTACGCTTCCTGTTCAGTGAACACTTACTCTGTTAGTGAACAACAGTGTAACCATTTCAAACATGTTCATTCACACTTTGTCACACCATCACATCGCAATCTCACTGTCCTGTACCTAGCCCTGTCTCAGATGTAAACTTGTCCACAAGTCAATCAACATCACATTGGCGCTGTTCAACCTGGTTGTGCGTGGCTTGACTTTGCATCCACCACTTCCCTCTAGCAATACCAGCCTCATTGGTACTCTACCTGTGTACCTATATAGTCTGTGGTCTCTTTGGTATGCTCTACCTCAGTGGTGCTCGCACAGTGTCCAGCTGTAAATGTCTGTATGCCTGTGTATCTGTCTGTGCTCAGCCTGCATATTCTCTGTTTCAGCACACGTTATGCTTCATTAATGCTCAAACTTGCCTGTTTAGTTTCTCTGACTCACTGCTGTTCTGATATATCTGGATTTGGACTCATAGTTCACACTATGACAGGCTGTATGTAGAGTGCTCACCTCAATTGCAGCAGTTACAACACATGCACTATTATATAGTTTGGTCTCCGGTCTTCTGCAGATGATCATGATGATGCTGGATGAGTTGACTATGAGTTGGCTATTGACTATGGTCATGCAGAATGATGTTGTATAGTAAAGCTGTGGTCTTATATTGCTTAAAGCTTGTCTTTGGTCCAGGCAGATGTACAAGAGCCTGCACATTCTTGGTATGTTGCCTCTATCGCACCTATGGCGCAATTAAGCGCCCAACCGCGGTCACGCCAGGCTGTGCAACTGCACAGTTGTATAGGTTTATATTCTTGAGAATGTCGCAGATTTATTGGCAGAGATATGGCAGCTGCCTCATGTCTCCACCAAATACTCATCTGTGGCTTGTACTGTCACAACCCTCCCGTATGGTGCCACACCGCGGTCTGGCCAGGTTGTACAACCGCGGATATGCATAGTCCTATATTCTGGGTAATATCGCAAATTTATAGACAGCTGTATGACAGGCGTATCATTTCTTGGCAGAATACTTGTCCACGGCTTGTACCACCGCCAAGACTCCATGTAGCATCCCACTGCGGTCGTACCAGTCTGCCCGACCGCGGATCTACCTAGTTTCATATTCTCAAGAATAGTATGCTTCTATCTGAAGAGATATGGGACATTTCGTAGTCGGCTCAGCCGATGTCACTCATTGGCATGTAGCACAACCATACCTTCATACGGGGCCACGCCGTGGTCGTGCCAGGTTGTACGGCCACGGGGATGTATAGTCCTATATTTTGGGTAATATCGAACATTTATTGACAGACATATGACAGCCGTATCATCTCTCGGCTGAAGAGTCGTCCGTGGCTTGTACCACTGCCAGGATTCCATGTAGCATCCCACCACGGTCGTGCCAGCCTGCTCGATCGCGGATCTACCTAGTTTGATATACTCAGGAATAGTAGGCATTTGCTGGAAGAGATATGGGATGTCTGGTCCTTGGCTCAGTGAACATCCTTCCGTTGCTAGTAGCATAACCATACCTCCATATGGCGCTACGCCGTGGTCGTGCCAAGTTGTACGGCCGCGGATATGTATAGTCTTATATTTTGGGTAATATCGAACATCTATTGACAGACATATGACAGCTGTATCAGACTAGGCAGTCAGAAAGCATTCTGTATGCCTTGAACATCCTGAGGGCACATACTCGGCCATACGCCGGTGTGTAATCGGGCAGGGCAGTCAGGAAGTATTTCCTATGCTCATGTCGACCTGGGGCCATTTATCTGATCACACGCTAGTGTTCAATCGAGCTGGGTGGCCAAAAATCAATTGCACCACTCCAGACAATGCACAGATCATTCTGAGGGCACCCACCCGATCACACACCGGTGTGTAATTGGGCTAGGTAGCCAGGAAGCATTTGGTATGCACAGATTGACCTGAGGACGCCTACTCAATCTTACACTGGTGTTTAATCAGGCAGGTTAGTCAGGAATTAATTGTGGCGCTCCAGGCAATTCACGGACCGTTCTGAGGGTACATATTCAATCATACACTGGTGTTCAACCTGGCAGAGAAGTCAGTGGTCAATTGTAATACTTCTGAGAATGCACAGAACGTCTTGAGGGCACTTATCTGGTTATACACTGGTGTTTGATAGGGCCAGGCATTCAGGAATTGATTGTGTCACTCCAAGCAATGTATAGATCACTCTAAGGGCACTTCCCCGATCACACACCGGTGTGCAGTCGGGCTAGGCAGCTAGAAATGAATTTGTATGCACAGGGCAACCTGAGAGCAGTCAGACGTCAATTGTGACATTCCGAGCAACTCACAGATTGTTCTGAGGACATATACCCGATCACACACCGATGTGCAGTCGGGCTAGACAGCCAGGAAGCATTCACTATGTACAAATCGACCTGAGGGCATTTACCTGATCACACACTGGTGTGCAATCGGGCAGAGCGTCCAAAAATTGGTTGCAACACTCCAGGCAATATACAGGTCGTTCTAAGGGCATCTACCCGACCACACACCAGTGTCTGATCGGGCAGAGCAGCCAGTAAGCATTTCCTAATGCACAGGTCGACCTGAGGGCATTTACCCGATCACACACCGGTGTATGATCGGGCAGAATCAGGCAGAAGGTTGCACATTCTTAGAATCAGGCCAATATTGTGTACCCTCTACCCACCCTATAACCTAAGAACCGCATGCCAGAATCACCTATAATCAGCGGACCACATGAAACATGTGGTCAGCAGCGGGGCCAAACCTTGGACTGGCTCCCTCCGTGTGAAGCCCGTGCCGTGGGTGCAGCACTGAGTGGCAGCCAGTGGAAGCTGCATACTGAGCGCCCCGATAGCCGATGCCCAGCAGCTTGCAAGCAAGCAGCGCCTGTCCGAGCGGCTGCCAGTGGAAGCCGCGTGCCAGCACCGCAGGCCTACACGCGAGCCCGACGCGAGTGCTCGCGTGCAGCCGCCACTGGCGCCCCGCTGGACAGGCCACGGTCCAGCAGTGGCAGTTGGCGCCGGTCCGAGCGGCCGCCGGTGGAAGCCGTGTGCCTGGCGCGAGTGCGCGCGTCCAGCCGCCACTGGCGGCTCGCCGGACAGAAGCACGCCACGATCCAGCATCGGCAGTTGGTGCCGGCCTGAATGGCCGCCAGTGGAAGCCGTGCGCCCGGCGCGAGTGCCTGCTTGCAGCCGCCACTGGCGGCCCGCCATGCAGGCCATGGCCCACTGGCGGTGATCAGCGTCTCTCTCCGAGTGGCCGCCAGCGGAGGCTGCTCTGCGGCACCGCGGCGCCCGCTGTGGCTTGCTTCAGACGGCGTGAAGGCCAGGGGCCGGGCGCCTAGGGCCAGATGTCGGCGCCAAAGTCGACATCTGGCGACATCTAGCTAGTCTCATAACCCTTCCTTCTCCGCCGATCTGCGCGCCTTGTTCCGCTTGGTCTCGAGGGTCAAAGCGTTCTTGATCGTCTCGTCGAGAAGTTGCTGCGCGCGCTTCAACGCGATCTCGATCGCGTGACTACGGTGCTGCCCACCAAGGCCGTCGACGTTGCCAACGCCCTCCTTCACGATGTCGATGAGGAAAGGCCATCCCACGCGATCAGCAGTACTCGGGTTGAGATCCTTCACCAAGTCAAACAGTCTCCAAAGCGCCAGCCGTTCGCGAGCGTTCACGGCAAAGGCGCTAGGGGGAAGGACAATGTGGAGCACGCTCTCGAGGCTCACGTTCTTCACGCCGTCCCACAGCATCTCGTCGCCCATCTTCGAGACGATGTTGGTGTTCAGCGTTCTGTTGTTGGTGTTGCTGAAGCTGATCGTGGGGATGTTGCCGGGGGCGATCTGGGTACGTGCGAAGCCCAAGAACTTCGCCATCCCAGAGTTAAGGGACGACGCAGAGAGCGTGTTGAACGCAGTTGCAGACACGTCGCCGACAGGGACCAAGGTCGATTTGAAGACCCTCGCGCGGTCAGCGTCCGAGGGAGCCGAAGCCTGGAGACGCGTCTGGACGTTTAGATCAGCACCGATCTCGCTGTACGTCAAGACGAAGACAAGCGATGAATGGTATTACCTCGTCTTCGTCGACCCACTCGTCCTCGTCCTTCGCAGGCTGACCTTGCCCACCGTCCTTATCCAAGTCCTTCGTACCCTCGCCCTCCGCCGCAACGGTCGCCGAACGACCGGGAGCCTTGACGGGGTCTGCAATCGGCCCGACAGCCCCGCCCTCGGCGGCCGCTTCGGCGGCCGCCTTCGCGTCCTCGGCGTCCCACCCAATCGCGTCGGGATCCGTGGGCTCCACGTAGTCCATCGCCTCCTCATCGCTCTCGAAGACGGAGTGGAGCTTGGGGGCCTTTGGCTTGGCCGCCTGCTTACCTTTCGCCTTTTTCTTCGGCGGTTTCTTCTCAGCCTCCTCCTGCTTGCGCCGCGCAGCTTCCTCCTTCGCCTGCTGCGCAAGCGCTTTCTTCTGCTCTTGCGCCTTCTTCGTCAGCTCCCTCTTGGCGTCGCGTTCGGCCTTCGCTTTCGCCTTGTCGGCCGCGGATTTCGCTTTCTCTGCTGCTGTTCGAGGTGGCATGTCGATTTCTGTACACTGATACTGCAGTTAGAGAGGTAGCGAAGTCACTTAGTAGGAACGAGTACTCACATAGGTCAAATGTGTCGATTTGGTATAACAATGTCGCTGGTAAGAGTCAAGGAGTACCGCTATCGCATGGGACCAGCGCAATGAGGCAGCGACGCGCGGCCCTATCGATGCGAGAAGACGGCCTGATTAGGACAATCAATGATTAGATTATCGCAGATCATTGATCGCTAACTTATCTTGTCTAAGAACCTTATTGTCTTGTCTCACGATGTCGCGCTCGTGCGATCGTGCATGACCGCGGTCGTGCGATCATGCATGACCGCGGTCGTGCGATCATGCATGACCGCCGGGGCCATGCGTTCGTGCATGACCGCGGTCGTGCGATCAGGCATGACCGCGGTCGTGCGTTTGTGCATGACCGCCGCGGTCGTGCGTTTGTGCATGACCGCCGCGGTCATGCGTTCGTGCGTGACCGCGGTCGTGGGGTCGCGCCGTCGTGCATGACCGCGGTCATCTATGCTAGACCGCGCGATCGTGCATCTGTTCTGAGCCGCAGCTATGCGTCCGTTCTACTTTACCAGCATGCTCCTCCGCTAGCTGGTCTGACCTTCGAATAATTCTTCCGTCTGATCAGATGTCTTCTCTCTTCGTGATCCCTCCTCGCGACTTGACCTCAATGTCTAGTGGTAGTCCTCACGCATGAATTCAGTGAGCAACTTCGTCACCAGATCCGCGAGTTCCCGCAGGACCGTGGTCGAGAATGCTTGCACCACCGCGCCTGGTCATCTTTTCATGGATCCGTCAATATGTATTTGCGTACTAGCGCCCATGGTCCTACTTTGACCGTTTGGTCCTCATTGTTATCAATCTAGAACCCATAACCCCTTCAAACCCATAACCCCCCCCTCAAACAGTGCATAATGGTAGTTAGACGCGGGCCTTCGGCCCGCGTTGCGATCACGTGCACGCCACGTGACCGTGACCCTAGACTTGTTTGGCTTAGTTAGGAGCGCGTGTTATCACGTGATCAGCAACGCCGGTGTACCGCGCGCCTCTGCGCCGGCGCCATGGCACGGTTTACCGCCGGTCCGAAATCCGGGCCGGTTCCCTTAAGAGCGCCCCGGTCTTTCGGGGGGACACGCGTTGGGGGGCCATTCTAAGTCCGGGACTCTCACGACGGGCTTTCCTGCCCGTGTGGTCGTGTTACTCTTTAGTGACAAGAAAGGTAACTGCTATCGTCTATCCAATAACATCTGTCGCAATTCCAAGGCCTGACGGCCCGGCGGACCGCTGTCACGGTCCGTTCCCTCACCTCGGGGAAGCTTACCGTGCCGTCCAATCGCAACTATCCCGCTGACAACGATTCTTAACGTCAGCGGGCCGTCGGAGCCTTCGGCTCCGGCGGACTGCAAGGGTATATATCCCAGTAGAGAACCGCTGATGAGACTTCAAGTCGAAAGCTCAGCGCGGCACAACTGTGTCGGCTACCTTCGGTTTTCTCTTGAAGCACGGCCCTCAAACGCTCGCTACGCTCGCGTTTTCGCGCCCCCCAACCCTAAAACCCTATTCGCCGCCTCTTTCCACCTTTCTTCTGCTCCTTTCTACCCTTTTTTCCTTGTCTTTCCACCTCTCTTCACCTTTTTGTTGTCTCTTTCCACTACTCTTCACCTCTTGCAACTCTTTTTTCCACTTCTTTCCACCTCTTCCCACTGCCCTCTCCACTGTCCACCTTCTTCCACCTCCTTTCACCTCCTTTTACACTTCTTTCCATCTCTTTGTTGTCTTCTGCCTATTTCCACCTCCCTCACCGCTGTCTGCCTATTTCCACATTCTTTCACATTTTTCAACCTCTTTGTTGCTTCTTTCCATCTCTTTTCTGTTGCTTTCACCCACTTTCACCTGCTTTTCCTCCTGTTGCTCACCAACATCCATCGCGCTCGGCTTTTAGCGCTTTTTTTCACTATTCCCCACTTTTCTTTTCTTTGTCTTACCATTAATTCTACTCCCTTCTGCTATTTGAACTTCTGTTCACTAGCACCTGGACTTTAGCACATTTTTACACTCCTCCTCTCTTCTTGTCTCCCTCTTTTTGCTACTTTTCCTCCTATTGCTTACTAACACCCATCATGCCCGGGCTTTAGCACTTTTTTACTATCTTCCCCTTTTACTCATCCCCATCCTCTTGTCAAATTCAACTCGTTTGCACTATTGCAACTTCTATTCACCAACATCCGGGCATTAGCACTTCAAAATAAAACTGTCTCTCTCTTTTTTCTCTATCTCTGTTCTTTCATTAACCTGATTGCTTGCATCACCATCTCTACTGCTCATCTGTGCTCGGGTTTTAAACTGTCAAAGCAGTTCGGCTTGCATTCTGCCAGCTGGAACTTTATGGCCTTCAACTCTTCAACCTATTGTAGCCCTTCACTGCTGCTTCTGGTTTGTGGTATTCTGCTTTTTACAAGCGGGTTTTTGTACAACAATACTGGGGGTAATTGCTCGGGTTTACTAAATACTTAGCAAACTTAACACTGTGTCTGGCCATCATGAACGTCACTGTTGCTACTTACTTAACACACTGGTTTATGCGCTTGTGCATTTTCTCTGCTCCCCAACTGTAGCTCTGGCTTTTACCGTCACCCACTATACTGGTACATATGAATCTGCTGCTAATGCATTTTGGCAATACAGTACAGTTTCATCACTCAGCTGACTGTGCATCTGTATATGTTCAATGTCAACATCTACAATACACTTAGTTTCATCACATGCGCTGCACACCAGGGCCCATGCATCACACTCGTAAGAGGTAGGTCTCCAACACCGCATCCCCACCATCCGTGCAGCATGAGAAGGCCACACCCTTGAGGTGTACAGTGTGGTACTTGGCAAGGCAGCCCCACACTGAGCACATGAGTTTCAAGTTGAAGTTGACGGCCTGCTCCACGAGTCTATGAACACAGTTTGTTAATTGACCATAGTGCAAGAGATCATGACACGCATGTCTTCAGGTCCGTTGTCAGCACAAGGACTGCCGTGCACGGTGCGAGCTTGTCTTAAAGGTTGTTCTCCCAGCCCATTGCACTCAGCCGTGTGCCAGTATCATAGGTGGACAATAGACCATTGACGATCCCAGTGCGGCTGCGTGCGGCGTTGCGCCAGCAGAGGACGCGGAGGCCTGCCGCGTCAGAGACGAGTGACGGGTGGCGGTGCGAGAGGTACGAGAGAAGGGTGCGGAGCGGCCAGCCGGGGTTGCTCGCAAGTTGCTCAGTGCGCCGAAGGTGTCGACGAAGCCAACGAGGCTTTGCGAGGTGTGTGAGTCTGTCTGGTGACACGGATGGAGGCAAGGGCATACGTGTTCTGGCGGGAAGCCTTCGAAGAACGTTCGCTGCTCCTCTATGGGCACAAACTTGGGCGTGGCAGATGACGTTCGGACGAGGAACGAGGGGGCGCACCTGAGCGTGAAGCACGTCGTAGACGGCGCAAGGACGGCGGAGACCTGCAGAGGACATTCGGAGGCTGCGCGGGATCTCGAGCGAGATAGGATGTACAGTATCGGGGGACAGCGCCTTGGACGTGCTCTGTCAGTTGCGGCCTGCTCCCCATGGGTGTCTGGCGATGAACACGTGGAAGGCGAACCTGTTATTGGCGGGTCATATGTGTCAACAGCGTGAAAACACCGCAGCGAGCGCCGAACGACATGCCCTTGACATCAGGAAAAGTGCTTTGGCCCTGAAGCGCCCTGACGAAGCTTTGTCAGGGCGCTTTCAGGGCTCTCAGACGCTCTCAGGCCGTCTAGCGTCAGCTCACTCTTGAGGTGCCTTCAGTGATGCTGGACGAAAATTGACCACCGCGGTCCCGCTATTCTATGGCATTATGGTATCGTATTTAGGGACATATGGGCCGTAGTTTTCTGCAGCCAGAAAATCAGAACGAGCTGCTTACCGAAAATGTCGCCGCGGTGGATCGAACTCCCGCCCTGACGCGTCTGAGCAAGCCTGACGACCTGACGAGCTTCGTCAGGCGCGTCAGGCCTTCCAGCGCTTGACGTTTTGCTGATGCTTTGAACCTCTACTGGCACAATCCAAGCAACAGCTTCGAGTCCCCTCGGCTTCTCAGATTGCACAGACTAATATTTGTGTCCGACGACGACGAAACATGACGAGAGGCGGCCCCTTGAGGTGCATCAGTCGCAGCCTCGCCAGAGGATGCCCAACGGTCCGTCGGTCCCCAACCCGCACCGGCGCTGATGGTCACGCTCGCCCAGGTCTGCCGCCTCTGGCGCGACGTTGCGCTGACGGACATAATTCTGTGGGTGCACGTCGATGTTCACGACAAGGCGAGGATTACACGACCGGCCCCAATGGGCTCGCCCGCGCGCTCGAGCGGATGCCGTGCCTCGAGCACCTCGCCGTCGAGCTCGGGGCAGAGCTGCTCGACCACCTCGACACGGTCCCACCCCCCAAGCTCCGCTGCCTGCGCGTGTAAGCCGGTACGAACGTCTGCGCTGCGCTCCTGCGCGCTGTGCAGCCCCGGCTCGACATCACGCTCGACCTCTGATGCCTCTACGGCAACTCGGGGCTCGCGACGTTCGACATCCTCACGCTCCCCCGCGCCCTCGCGGACGCCTTCGTAAACCCCGCGCAGGTCGAGAGCAAGTTCACAACTGTGTGCGCACCGCCGCGCTTTGCACGCGTCCCTACGGATTCAGTCTATGCGGATGGCGCGACGCGCGCGCGGTCACGGGAAGCCTTCGACGGGGACGCGCCCCCCGATGTCTACATCCACTTCACTATGGCCACGGCGGAGGAAAAGCTCCGGGCCATCATTGGCGCAGTGCCCCTTGGCAATGCGTGTGGCACGCGGATCAGCCACCTGTTCCAGGGATACGGCGAGCCCGTGCTCGACTGCGCCAAGGCGTCCGCCACTGTGCCGCGGCTCGAGCGGCTCGCGTTGGAGTGGGTGTATCCGTGCATCACTTGGGAACTCTCCGCGGCGACGACGGCGATGCAGATCCTCGTCGAGCATGTGTCCTTCGAGTGGGCGGACGAGCTGTGGGGAAAGAGGGCGCGAATTGAGCGTTTCGAGGAGCACAGGAAGCGTGCGTGTTTCTCGTTTGCTGTTCTGTGTAGAAGCTGATCGCTCCGTCATAGGCACGTTCAAGTTCTCCATTCATGCGGTCGAGGTCCGCGCAGTTCTCAACAAGCGCAAGAATTGCGGATTGAAGCCCTGGTGTGAGACGCGCTGAGCTCACTACCATAGTCTGGATGATCCGGTCGAATCTTGTACGGCCTTCATCGGGGCTGTCCTACTCTAGTGGACTGACGAAAATTTGACCTGGCCCTAGTGAGTTGTGACGATCTCTTTGGGATCTTCTCCAACTTCTGATTTGTCCGAGAAGATGGCTCCGTGATGCTTAGGTCTTCCCGCATGTCCTCGTAGGTAATATATACTTTGTTCCATGATCTTCAACCTAACCTGCCAGATGAGCCAGCCTACGATGGAGCCCTCCGCCCAGGAATCCGCCCCCTAGCGGCACACTTTGCAAGAGCATCGACAAGGTAGTTCGACCCGCGGATAGATGAGCCAATATACTCCCTGCTAAGACGGTCGTCAGAGTGCAGCTCGCCGTTTTCTATGCTTTACAGTCTCGAGTTCCGAGTTCTGATGAATGTATACCTAGCTCCGTGCTGCTGGTCAAGCCATCGTTCTCGTTTGCGAGCTCGCCATATGCCGGACGGGTCCCTCTTATTCTTTCCACTACCAGGGCTTAAACCTCGCGGCTCGCGAGATAGATGCCGAGGCAGTACTACAGCTACCGCCCAAGTTGCCTGTCCTCCAGGTACGCAGCCACTCGTGCGAAGGAGGATGTATATCTTTGGAACGTTTGACAAGTAGCTTACCATGTCTGCGCTATGTAATGATTTTCTGGTCTGGCTACTGAGTACTGCATGGATGCACAGACCTGTTCCGTGCATTATCCCTGCTCATCGCAGTATCCGATGTCCACAAACAACTTGTCAGTAGCTGTGCAAGACATGTTACGGGCGCTGTACTGGGCGATCTTGCGGTGCTATGTTTTCTTCACCTTCAGTACGAGTAGACCCGAGACGTCCTATTTTGGGTGAGGTACGAGAGCGGCCGCCGCCCCCAGACAAGCGTGTCGAGCTGGGTTTTTTTCCCTGAGGTGACTGCTTGTATGCGACAATGCCGCGCTGTCAGAGATCGGATTGTCGAGGCCAAAATATGTTTGACAAAAAGGAGAGGAGAGAGTGGCCGAGGAGCGCCGTGCCACAAAGACGCAAGCGATCCCGAAGCGGGCGCCCCGACTTGCGATCCGTCTCCCATCTTCTTTCCCAGCCAGCTCACGTTTTGTCTCCTTCCTCCCTTTCCCCGCGTACTTTCTATGTGCGAGTTCTGCTCTGCTGGCGCATCCGCACCCGCAGCCTCTTCCTCGAAAAACATATCCGCATCGGCGACATCGACAGCCCTCCACCGCACCGCCAGCAGCGACGACGAGATGGTACAGGAGATTGAGCGGAACCCCAAGGTCGAGGACAGCATGGACGAGGATCCCTCCGGAATTGCCCCTGCAAACGGACACGAGGGACAGAATGGTGGGAAGAAGAAGCACTCACTCGTCGAGGAGGCGGATGGTTGGTCCGCGAGTCGTGTGCTGAAGCGAGTTCGCACGGAGGAGGCCCCAAGTCCAACACTAGGTGCGTCTGCTGGCAACTCAACGTTTTCGTGTTCTGACATGTCGGACTCCCCGACCGCAGATCTTAATGTCTTTGTCGCAATCTCGAATCTCTCCGCGCTCGTCACCAACGTCGAGCGCATGGCCGCGGAAACGGTCTCACACACGACCCACCGTCTCGACGGCCTTCGCGACGAGAACGAAAAGCTGCGGCATTCTTTCCGCGTGCAGTCCAAGAAAGCCGAAGAACTCGAGCGTGTGCTATGGAAAGTCCGCGACGAGTACTACAAGCTGAAGGCGGTCGCGGCCGCGCAGGCCTCGGCACTTCAGAAGGTCCAGCAGGCGCAGAAGGAGGGGAAGGACGAGCAGCCGGAGAAGGCGGAGGAGGTAAAGGAGGACGAACCTATGGACCAAGACCCACCAGAACAACAACCAGCAGACGAACAACCAGCCGCCCCCGAACCAACAGACGAACCCGCCGAAACGCAACCCGCCGACACCGAGCCCATGGAACAGCAGCCAGCAGAGCAGCCACCCTCGGACGTCGAACAGCAGGTCGAGCATCTGCGCCAGAGCCTGCAGAGCCTCGCGAAGGACTACGACGAGCTCAAGAAGGAGAACGAGGACCTCCGCCGCCAGAACGACAGCATCCGCGGCCAGCGCGAGAAGCACCGCGCGAGCGCAGACGAGCACGCCAAGAAGGCCGACGAGCTCATGCGCGTCCTCTGGCGCGTCCGCGACGACTACTATAAGCAGAAGGAGATCGCGAAGCAGGCGGATGCGAAGGTTGTGGAGCTAACGACGCGGGCGGAGGAGTTGGCGAGAGCGAAAGAGGGCCTGACGAAGGCCAAGGAGGAACTGACGGCTCGAGCGGACCAGCTGGCGAAGGCGCAGGAACAGCTTGAGAAGGACTTGGCGGACGCTAGGACCGAACCATCGCAAGCAGAACGAGAGAAACTTAGGGCGGAATCCGTCAAGGCCTCAGCGGAGCGAGACAAGCTTCAGACTGAGCGCGACAGGCTCAAGGCCGAATGCGAACTTTTGCAGACCGAAAGCAACAAGGCCAAGGCCGAGCGCGATAAGCTCAAAGCGTACCACGAGCGCATGAAGACCGACTTGGAACGCGCGAAAGCCGACTGCGAGCGTGCAAAGGCCGACTGCGATCGTCTGAAGACCGACCGCGAGCGCACGAAGATCGACTACGACGTCGCGAAGGCCGAACGTGATAAACTCAAGGCGGAGTGCGAGGCCGCGCAGGCAGAGGCCGACAAGCTCAAGGCCGAACGCGACAAGCTGAAGAACGACTGCGAACGGCTCCGGGCGCAGCAGCACGAGCGGCACGCCGAGGCGCGGAAGCTGCGACAGGACGCCTCGAACCTGAAGCAGTCCCTCGACGTCCTCCGCGACGAGCACGAGCAGCTGAAGCGCGCGTGGACGCTCTCGATTGTGGGCACGTAGCTACGCGGACCCGACCTAAGTTATGCACTATGTATCCCGCACCCTCTTCTTCCGCGCCTGTAGACGATACCCGCTTATAGAACTCTCAGGCCGCGAGCACCGCCTGCGCCCCCTTCGCTGCCCCGAAGCACGGTAGCCACTCGTCGAGCGCGAGCTCGAACAGCGCGAGTCCCGAGTAGAACGGCTCCTGCGCGATTGGACTGTAGAACCCGACCGTGCTGAAGTTCGTGTGGTTCGCGTCGGGCGTGAGCAGCACCCGCAGGTCCGAGACGTGCACCATGTTCGCGTGCGTGAGCCCGAAGAATGAGGGGTAAGCTGGCGCCTCGTTGCATCTGTAAGATCGCGGGATCAGCATGTAGCAAAAATCGGGGACACGAATACATACCGCGGCACCGCGACGCTCGGCAGCCTATGCGGAGCGTTATCTTCGATGGACGCAAGGCCCATTGTACGCCAGGGGTCGACTACGAGTCGTCGATGTGAGCAGATGGGAGCCCTGAGGGAGATCGCGCGTACATTCGCCGTTCGTAAAGAGCACGTTCGACGGGCTCATGTGCCACCCGCCGTACTTGTTGACGTGCTGCACCTGCGGCGAGGACGGCAGGCCCTCGCCAAACGTCTCGTTACACTGCGCCTGGAAGCGTTCGAGCGAGCGGAAGGACGTCTCGATGCTGAGCGGGTTCGTCGGGTCGCCGCGCTGGTAAAATCCTGGTACAGATCAGCCATCGGCCAGTGAGGAGCCTCGCAGAGAAGTATGGCGCACCGTATTCTGAGCAGTACTGCCACATCCACGAGCGATCTGTGACAGGATCGTCCGATCCGCCGGATATCTCGTCGTAGTTGATCTGGACGAGGCCGGTCAGGAAGGCGTCGAGGGCGGCGTCGACGCCGTCCGCTGCCGCTATCCCGGACTCCAAGGCGTCAGCGGTGTAGTTGCGGGTCTCGAGGATGTTGCAGAACGAAAGCAGAGTAGCGTTGAAGCCGTAATACTGCATCACAATGAGCGCCGAACGAGGTAGCATACAACCACGTCACATACCTGGTAGAAGTTCAGCGGGTCCATAAGTACCCCAGCAGCAGAGACATCGCTCGCATTTCCCGCGGTCGCGCGACCGACCGTGATGTTCTTCGTGGGGCTGCTCGCTCGCGCGCTCAGCAGGCGCTGCTTCAGGTCGACCTGCGCGCTGGTGGTGCCGTTCGCGAGTGTCGCGTCGACGTGCTGCGTCACCGCGACCCAGTCCGCCGAGCAGTTCCGCGTTAGGCTACGCTCCGCGGCCTTGTAGTACGACGCCATGTCGACTTGCGCCTGCACCGGCGCGGACGACGCCCACACGGCGAAGATCGTCGATGGGTTCCGCACGCGCATCAGCGCACCCCGTATTCCCGGATACGACCCGCCGACCCAGATCCAAGGGGTGGTCGATGGGTGCAACGAAGCCGAGCTGAGGTTAGCGGCGTGGCTATGAGTCTGGGCAGAAGTCGGGAGAGCGAAGTGGTCGGCGAAGTAAACGACGTCCTCGAGGGCTTGTTCCGTGGTCAGAAATTGCCACTGGTCTATCGTCGTGTTGTCCTACAATACAGATATCGTCAATGAGTGTAGTTTTGATCTCCAGGGAGATGGATATACGTTAACTGGGAATGGGAGCGAGTCGCCGTAGAACCGGTGCTCCCAAAGGATCGCTATTCCTTTGTAACGTTTTGCCAGGCGCATTGTCGCCGATAAGCCATGATACTCCTTTTAGAGCGTAGATTAGCACACGATGACGGCTATGGACGTTCGGCTTACTTGCAAGTAATACGGAAGCAGCGGTTCTGCGTTCTGTTCGCCTGAATCGAAGACTGCGCGTACACCGGATCAAATGTTTTTCCTCAGAGAGAAATATAACAGCAAGTGATACGTACGGAAGACAGGACCACCAGGCTCGTAGTACGAAGCGTTGACCCAGTACCTATTTTTGAAAGTCCCCTGAGCACCACCGAAGTGGTCCAGGGGCATCTGCTGGAGAATTAGCAGGAGATATCGCCATCTGCCAGGTAGATAGACCCACGTCGATGAACAAAGGGTCATTTTGAGCTGTGGAACCCCTACGAACAGGAGCAAATTGCTCCCGTGGCCATTTCCAGAACGCAGATGCCACGGTATTGAACGCGCCCAGGGCGAATATCAGCGAGACTTTCATGGTGCTTGCGAAGGAAGCACGGCGAGCGATGCCGAGGACTTCGACTGCCCCTCTCAACTGTCTGCAGTGACCAGCTATATAGGATGCTGTCGGTAGATGACCGCGATGTGATAAGTAGATAAGTGCATATGGGCGGTGGGTCACTGTTACATGACCGGAAGCTCCCTGGCGTGCCGGGCGGAGAGCAGGCAAGAGAAGCCACTGTCAGATGATGATGCGGTATATACCACAGCGTAGCGGCATAAGTATTCCGTATAGCCTCAAGATCACCCACGTTCGGCGCAGAGCAAAGCATGGGATGAGCAGGTACGCTTTGAACATTTCTGCATATTCAGGGGTTTATCAGCGCTGACGATATGGCAAGCGTATCTTCTCACATAAATTTCGCGCAGTCTACGACGAGACCGTGAAATACCTGTAACGCGATTGAAGCCTTTGTGAAGGGTTCCGGAGCCTTTCCAACCCAGGTCGAATGTCATAGTCACGGTCAAAGCGTCCGAGGAGCAACTGCACATGCGGCACCCGAGCGCCCGCACAGCGTGCCGCTGCCCGAAGTCCCGTTCAGGCTTTCGCCCGAACTCCGACTACCAGTTCCTGCCGCACATCTTCAGCATGTTCTACTCGTGTCACGACGAGGCGAGATCGCTCGGGAGGCCAGCAAATTTCTGAAGCTGGACCTAGTCCCCACCAGCGCCTGATGACTCGGGTTGACCTTTGCGGGTCGCGTCGGCCTTCCGCATTTTGCTCAGGACCACCACCTCTCCTCCTCTCCACAAAATGTCTACCACAGTGGTCTCGAGACTTGCGCGGGCGACCCTCTCTGCGGCAAGGCGGTCAGCAGCCCTGAGAGTGCGCGGATACGCAGCGGCGGCCGGCGAGGTGTGTGCGGGCTCCGCGCTCACGCTGGCTCCTCATTGACCCCCTTGCAGCTCAAGAAGACGGGCCTGTATGACTTCCACGTTGAGAATGGCGCGAAGATGGTGCCCTTCGCTGGCTATTCGATGCCCCTGGCGTACGGAGCGGTCGGTGCCGTGGCGAGCCACAACCACGTCCGCGAGAGCGTAGGGCTGTTCGATGTCGGGCACATGATGCAGACCAAGTGTGCATGCTACTTCTTCTCTACGGCCCTGTGTTTGACATATTCCGCAGCTTCCGCGGCGCAACTGCCACGCAGTTCCTCGAATGGCTCACGCCGTCGTCTCTCGCCGCGCTCGAGCCGTACCACTCCACGCTCTCGGTGCTCCTGAACGAGAAGGGCGGCATAATCGACGACACAGTCATCACGAAGCACGCGCAAGACGCCTTCTATGTCGTCACGAACGCAGGCCGCCGCGACCGCGACCTGCCGTGGTTCCAGCAGCGCCTCGAAGAGTGGAACGCCAGCGAGCGCGGGAAGGCCGGCAAGGTTGAGCTCGAGGTGCTCGAGGACTGGGGCCTTCTCGCGCTGCAGGGCCCCGAGGCTGCAAACTATCTACAGAAGTTCACGCCCTACGACCTCAAGCAGCTCACATTCGGCAAGTCCGCGTTCGTGCCGATTGAGGGCTTCCACCTGCACGTCGCGCGCGGTGGATACACTGGCGAAGATGGCTTTGAGGTGCGCTACTCTTGCAAGCTAGCTGATGCCGTTACTGACGCTGCGCAGATCTCTATCCCGCCAGGCCAGACGGTAGAGGTCGCGAAGCTTCTCTCGCAAGACCCCGTCTGGTTGACTGGCCTCGGCGCGCGTGACAGTCTGCGTCTGGAGGCTGGCATGTGTCTGTACGGTTCGGATCTGGACGAGGACACGACTCCTGTCGAAGCCGGTCTGACGTGGGTCATCGGCAAGGATCGCAGGGAGAGGGCGGATTTCATCGGAGCTGAAGGCGTCCTGAAGCATCTGAAAGAGGGACCACCGCGTCGCCGCATCGGGCTCCTTGTCGAAGGCGCGCCGGCCCGACGTGAGTACACACCCTATACAGGCTTCGGGTAACATCTCAAACTATTCACAGAGGGCGCGAAGATCCTTGAGCCAAACAGCGGAGAGCAGCTCGGTGAGTGATAGCCTCTACTATGCAGGTACCATCATACTAAGTGATATCGCAGGTGTCGTGACGTCTGGGCAGCCTTCGCCGACCCTGGGCAAGAACATCGCCATGGGCTACATTAAACACGGATGGCACAAAAAAGGCACGGAGGTCGCCGTTGAAGTTCGCAACAAAGCGCGACAGGCGGTGCTGGCCCCGCTGCCGTTCTACAAGCCGCGGTTCTACCGGGGATAAACTCAATGGCTTCTCTACGGGTCATATCTAGCGTACTGGATGGATGCTCAACCATCCACATCTTTGTATAGTCGTGTAGTTTGGAATATATCCTGTAATTTCGACGGAAACTGTAGCTAGGCGATGATGCCCGTCGGGTGGCGATAAGCGCCAGCAACCACCTCTTTGACCGCGACCACCACCCTCTCCTCCCCGTGTATCACCTTCCCCCGCGGCCTATCTCGTTCCTTTGGGATCCATTACACTGTAGATAACTTCCAGAATGTCTCGGTTCGTCCGCGCCTCCAAGTATCGGTGAGTATCGCGTTGCTGTGCATCCGAGGACCGTCCACTCATTTTGTACACGCTGGCAGCCATGTCTTCGGGCAGCCGGGGAAGAAGGAGTACTGTGTTGAGAATCTGAAGCCTACCACCAGTGCTTGGGACACCAACTTTATTTCTGCCTCCGGGGTGCGTTGTCATATCTCTCGCTTTGCGTCCGCCATGCTCATTTCGCCCTGTAGCAATACCTGAGCATCAACTGGAGCGCCTCTGGCGGAGGTGCTTTCGCGATCCTTCCCCTCCCCTCGCCCTTCACTGGTCTGCCGACCGGCTTCCCCTTCAAGATCCCGGACATCATCCCCCTCGCGCGCAGCCACACTGCGCCGGTGCTCGACACGGACTGGAGCCCGTTCAACGACAGCATCGTCGCGAGCGCGGGCGACGATGGCAAGGCGATGATCTGGAAGGTCGACGCGGGGATCTTCGAGGGCTGGGGCTCGGACGGCTGGGAGCCACGCGACCTCGACCCCGTCGCCCGCATCGACGTGACGCCGCGCCGCGTCGGTCAGGTCCTCTGGCACCCGACCGCGGAACACGTGCTCGCGACGACGACGGGCGAGCACACCGTCAAGCTCTGGGACCTCGGCAACCCCGAAAGCGCGAAGTCGGTTCTGACCGGCCACGGCGACAGCATCCAGAGCTTCGCGTTCAACCCAACGGGCAACCTGATCGTCACGACGTGCCGCGACCGCAAGATTAGGCTCTTCGACGCGCGTGCAGGAGGCGAGGCGGTGCGCATTACCGAGGGACACGGTGGTGTCAAGGTGCGTACGCGTGCCTTGCAAGGGTGACCGCCACGCTAACGACCGTGACAGGGTGCGCGCGTGGTGTGGATGGGCGAGCACGACCGGATCGCGACGACCGGCTTCAGCAAGATGAGCGACCGCCAGATTGGCCTGTGGGACACGGGCAGCCTGACCAGTGTCAAGATGACGATGATCGACCAGAGCTCGGGCGTGATGATGCCGTTCTGGAGCGACAACAACATCCTGTTCCTGGCGGGCAAGGGCGACGGCAACATCCGGTACTACGAGTACGAGAACGACACACTGCACCCGCTCGCGGAGCACAAGTCGACCGACCCGCAGCGCGGAATGTGCTTCCTGCCCCGTCGCGCGCTGAACGTCGCGGAGTGCGAGATCGCGCGTGCGTACAAGCTGTCGGGCAGCAGCGTCGAGCCGATTGCTTTCATCGTTCCGCGAAAGGTTAGTCGCACGGAAAACTAATGGCGATCGCTGTCGCTGACCCCGCTGCAGTCGGATTCATTCCAGGCGGACATTTTCCCGCCAGCGCCGTCGGCTGAGCCCGCGCTGACTGCCGGCGAATTCTTCTCTGGCAAGAACGCCGCGCCCAAGCTTGTCAACCTCGACACTGGCGCGATCACCACCGGCGCCGCTCCGTCCGCGATCCCTACGCCTGCGCCCGCAGCGTCTCCCGCACCCGCGCCCGCGCCTACACCCACGAGGACGAGCACCGCGACGTCTCCCATTCCGGCACCGGCACCGGAGCCTGCACCTCTGTCACGCTCGCCGTCCGTGCAGTCCCCCGTGGGCACGCCCTCACTCGCATTCCCCGCTGCACCCGTCGACACCGAGAGCGCGGCGCTCAAGGAGGAGAACGCGCGGCTGACGGCCGAGCTGCGCGAGGCGAGGGAAAAGATCCGGAACCTCGAGCTGCAGGTCGAGAGCATCCGCACGAACGCGCGCAAGGCCGCTGCGCTGCTCGACCAGTGAGGCTCGTGCGCTCTCGACCACGAAAGCTGCTTCGGTGCTCCACCGCGAAGGCTGCTGCGCCCCTCGAACAGCAGCTGCAGGGTCGCCGGCCGCGAGAGGGACCTTGACAGAAGGGAGTAATACAATGTAACATGGATATCAGGATCGAATGATAGGGATGGAACGCACGCTTCGCCCGTTTGCGATTGCGCGAAGGCCTCTGCGGATGTGGGCAGATCGTCAGGGCCGCACGCTCGGTATCAGTCGCGCCTTCTGCGCCAGAGGGGCGCGCTGCGCCGTCTTCCTCTGTACTGCCCCCGTCTCCACTCTGCTGTCCGTGTTTTCTACACTTCGGTCCTGCGGTCTGCCGGCGGGCTACCGCGTGGTGCGTCGACGTGTGCCAGCTCGCCGGCAGGGGCTTCCCCCAGACTCGACAAATTTGACAGCCGACGCGCAGGTGCTCTGTTGCTGATGTTCACACCCAGGGTCTGCATTGTAGGTCCATGTATGCTGGCGAGGACGCAGGCAGCGTTGTGGCGTGATATGCGGGCCAGGCTGCTTCAGATTATCTCTGCGAATCGTCCTACCGCCTGCGTATATTTTCTGTGGGTGCACAAGGCCGAGCACACGGTAGCTAGCGCAAGCCGGCGAGAGCCAGTGTCCGTGCCATTATCCGTGCGTGGTATACAGAAATCTACAGTATGTGGTATACATACAAACAGGTGGTGGTAACGTAGTCTGTGTACAGTCCGTGTGGTGACGCGCGCGCCAAAGGCGCAGTGTCGATGAAGAGTCAGAGGAGAGTCCAGGGGGAGAGAGACAGCAGTGTTCCAGAAGTGGAGGTGCGCAACGAGCGTTTTAAGTTAGCGAGTCTAGAGTCCAAAGGCAAGAACGGCGACGGCGCCTGCCAGCGCGAGGGAAATCGAGGGGACGAGCGCCGCCGCGTCGCTCGTCGTGTTGTTGTCCGTCGGCTTCGGGCCGCCCGTCGACGTCGGCGTCGGCGGGGTGACGGAGCTCGGCTGGCTCAGCGCGACGCCGTTCCACTGCGCGCGGACGATGTTCGCGGCCTGCTCAGCGAGGCCGTACGTCGGCATCTGGAGGTGCGCGGCGAACTGGATCGGGAAGACGCTCGCGTCGGCGACGCGCACGTTGCCGAGGCCGTAGACCTTGAGATCGGCGTCGACGACGCCGCCCTGCGCGAGCGGGAGCATCGCGCACGAGCAGCTCGGGTGGAACTCCGTGCCGAAGCCTTTCGCGGCCCACGCGTCCCAGTCGTCGTCGCTCTGCACGGCCGCGCCGGGCGAGACCTCGGAGAGGACGGCGCTGCTGAGCGGCGCGGTGCCGCCGAGCTTGCGCGCGAGCTTGAGGCCCTCGCGCAGCATCACGATGTCTAGACGTCAGAGACGGCGTCAGCGGCGATTTCTAGCGAGGGGCAGGCGACGCACCAGCAGAATGCGAAGCGTAGTTCGGATCGATGACAGGGGGGTCGAAGGGGTCTGAGGAGTTGATGTAGAGGCGTCCTTGGCTACGAACACACCATCAATCAGGGTCTCTCGGGTGCCTAGGGGCGACGCACCTGAACGGATGCTGCAGGGCCGCCTGGATGGCGATGATCTTGTTCGAGCTCTGGCTCGTGCCTGTCAGGGAGAGCAGGATTTCGATCTGGCCGATGGGCGTGCCCATGAGCTGCACGGTCGCGTTGTAGATCGCCTCGTAGCCGGCGCGGACGGTGGGGTCCGTCGAGGGGACGAGCGTCGAGGCGGAGGTGCTGAGCGCGGACGCGATGTCCTGCTGGAAGGTCGTGTAGTAGTCGCCGAGGAGGTCCGAGATGTTGGCGTACGCCGTGGCGGAGTTGATGAAGGAGAGGAACGGCGAGGACTGGCCGTTGGGCAGGTCGGTCGCATTCGCTGCGTGCAACGAGGCCGCCGTGTCGTCCGAGGTCTGGAACGTGACCTGCGTGCTCTGTGACGCCGCGTAAGCTACCGGCGCGCGCTAGCGTACAGAAAAACCTTACGATGTGGTCCTGCAGATGCTGCCCGACGCCGGGCAGGTTCACGTTCACGGGGATGTTCACCGCCTGGAGCACGTCGCTCGGGCCGACGCCGCTGAGCATGAGCACCTGCGGGCTGCCGATGGCGCCGCCCGCGAGGATGACCTCCTTCGTGACGTTCACCGTCTGGCGCGCGCCGGTGCGGGTGGCGGCAAACTCAACAGAGTTGACGCTCAGGTTGTTCTGCGGCGACCCTGCGGCGAAGATAAGGCGTGTGACGGTGCTGTTCGCGAGGATGTCGAGGTTCGGGCGCGGCGGGAGCGGGTCGATGTACGCCGCGCGCGAGTGCGAGCGCGTCCAGTTCGCGGGGTTGATCGTCGACGTCGCGATGAAGCCGCCCCAGCCGTCGCCGCCGTTGGCGTCTGCGGAAAAGGGGATGCCGATGTCCGAGAGCGTCTGCGTCCAGTTGCCGACGACCGGCAGGATGCTGCGAGGCAGAAGTGAGCTATCGCGCGTGGACGCCGCTGCGGAGGACGCACTAGCCAGGGTACGAGACGTGCACCGGGCCGGAGGTGCCATGGCTCGCGGGGTCGTACATGATGCTGCCCTCGGCCTCGATCTGCGCGCTCGGCGCGGTGAAGTTCTCGCTCTTCTTCATGGCCGCGAAGAGGCTGTTCCAGTTCCACTTGTCGCCGCCGGGCACCAGCGCGCCCCAGGCGTCGACCTCGAGCTTGGAGGGGCGCACGGCATAGAGGCCGTTGATCGCAGAGGACCCGCTGAGCACCTTGCCGCGCGGCCACGCGATCTGGCGGTTTGCCGCGTTGTCCTGCGGCACGGTCTGGTAGTTCCAGTCGTAGCTGGAGCCGAGGAGGGAGGAGTAGTATGCGTTTCCGGGGATGTCTGCGGGGGATCAGCACGCGCGGAGAGGACACCGGATTGGTCAAACGCACTGATTGAACTGGCCACTGCGTCGCCAGTGTCTCCCGCCTCGAGCACGAGGACGGTGTGGTTGGAGTCCTCGGAGAGGCGGGCGGCGATGGCCAGCCCGGCGGTGCCGCCACCGACGATGACGAAGTCGTACGAGCCCGAGATCTGGCCGTTGTAGACGATGTTCCGCCTGCGCAGATCATGGTCGCTGCGAACCTCGTGTCCGAACTCGTCGTGGAAGATGTCGCGATGGCCGCCTGTGAACGCGGAGGCACACGAGGACAGCGAGATGCCGGCGAGCAGGAGGCTCAGCGACCGCATCGCTGTAGGAGGTAGGGGATGAAGAGAGTGGAGGACGAAAGCGTGTTCAAAAGCAAGTTGGAGATTTGGGGATGGTCGGGCTCAGTCCGCCGTGCTTATATCCACAGACCGCATGACTTCAATTCAAAGGCTTGGCGGTAGAGCGACAGACGGGCGGATGGAGCCGGCGTGTCATGGCTTCTGATGAGGGCCGCCGAGACAAGCCCTTACAGCGTGCACCGGCGAGATTGCTCGTCTCCCGCGTTGCTCGTCAAGCGCGACGCGACTCGACCGACGTCCGACCGACGAGATCTTCCTCGAGTGCTCCAGGCACAAGGCCAGACCAAACTTCGCACGAACTTTCGGAGCGCGCGAGGCGGATCACTCTCCGACGCTGTTTGATCCGCGAATACGACGTCGATCGGATGCACAGCCTTTGACTTTCTGCGCGGCCAGGCATGAGGAGGCCGCACCGTCTTCGACCGATTTTAGAGCGACCGGCGCCATACTGCCACTATCGCATGGATTAGATTGAGTGCAGGGCTCCTATCTGCACGCGATTATCTGCACTCTTCACGCACAAGGACGCCGATGGCCTGCGCACAATTTAGGACTGGCTCGCGCTCCTTCCAGAATCCACGTCAATTGTATATCTACCGATACCTTCTTAGGGGCGGTGAATACGATGTCACATAAATTGCGGGCTTCAGAGGCATCGATCTTGGAGTTAATGTGAATGGCTTAGGATCCACGCCAATCTACATCTCTGCTTTCCTGCTGGATCAGATTTTTCGCCTGCCTGACAACGTCTAATGGTATTGTCAAGGCCATGTATATCTTGCGCATCGACGCCAGGGCTCCATATCTCCACAATACCTTCTTGCCGTGTCCAGACCCTCTGATATGGCCTGAGGTCTTCAGTTATGGTCTACTGACCTCGTGTGATACATCCCAGGCCCATCACCATCTCACCATGAGAGTGGAAGCAGCAGCATCATGCGTGTTACATAGCCATGCCCAGGCTCCTATACGTCTCGGGCGAAACGGTTAATACTATAGATGGTTCATTGTGCTAGAAAACATCCTCGGAGCAAATGAAGACGTTGCGAAAGCCATGCAGAGGGGGCACCTGCACGGTGTTCGCGAGGCTGTGCAGCAATCGTCCAGAGCGATAAGATAAGATGCGCAGTCAAGGTACAGATCTAATCGTGCCGCGGAAGCGAACTGATCGGCTATCTCCGTCGCCCGTCCACGTGGCGATCTGGGGAGAGAGAGAGAGCGTCAACCCGTCGTGGGCGGGACGCTGTGCTCTCATCTTGACCGTCGTCGTCGTTGCCACCCACATTCTCTTCCACACCGTCGGCAACAGCGAGCAGCCGGCGAAAGACGATGTCGCCGCTGCATCGGACAGCGGGGCTGCTCTGGGCAGTCCTCGCCTGCCTGGGGGTCCTCGCCTTTGCGCAGCAAGATCCCGAAAGCGCGGTCACGAACTTTCCCAACCAGCCCTCGAGGCTCTTCTTCTTCGATGATTCGCCGGTGAGCATCGTATCTGGATGTATACGAGCTATATGTGTGAAACTGGATCCAGGTCTCGATATACCACTCCCTCACAGATGGGATTGTCTGGGTATCACAAGATGAGGGCAAGACCTGGGGCAAGGCTGCGGGCGTACCAGAGGGAGATGCAGCGATGGTCATCGAACATCCTTTTGACAACAGCATAGTGCGTCACTATACTCTATGTTCTACGACCATATTCAACTTCCCTAGGCTTTCATCCTCACCAAAGAAACGAAGCATTACCGCACCAATGACCGAGGGAAGACATGGCGTCCATTCGACGTTCCCATTCGCCCTGCGTTCGTTGGCCAACCTTTGTCTTTCCACTCGGATCCCAAGAAATTTGGATCTATCCTCTACCAGGGGACGGCATGCATTCGCGAGGGTCCCTGGGGCTACACCTGCCATGACGAAGTACGTGTTAACTGCGGCGCTTTGATATCTGCATCGCAATTCTGATTGGCCTCGACGCATCTAGACCTACTACACCACAGACGCCTTCAGCTCCGAGGCTAAGCTCATGCTCAGCGAGACGTCACGTTGCCAATTTGCCCATAGTAGCAAGGACTTCAAACACGAAGCACACGAGGACCTCGTCTACTGTGTCGCCTTCGACAGCTCGTCCTCCAACGGCGTACACTCAATATCGTCCAGCCGGCTCTACTCGTCGACCGACTTCTTCGACAAGGACAATCGTGTCGAAGACTTTGGCATCGGCAAGAACGCCCGCGGCGTCGTCGCGCTCGCTATCGTGAGCAAGTTCGCCGTCGCCGCCATCAAGGACACCAGCCCCGGAAACAATGGCGAAATGCTCCTCTATGTCACCGTCGACACCAAGAACTGGGCGAAGGCCAAGTTCCCCCACGCGTCGTCCGCGACTCTCCGCGAGAACGGCTACACCGTGGTCGAGTCCACCACGCATTCGCTCGCAGTCGACGTGCTGCTCCAGGACATGAGCAGCATCGGCACGCTCTTCGTCAGCAACTCGAACGGCACATTTTTCGTGGAGAGTCTCAAGGACACGAACCGCAATGAGATGGGCTTTGTCGACTTCGAGACGCTGTACGGCATCGAGGGCGTCGGCCTCGCGAACGTCGTCATCAACGCCAAGGACGTCGAGACCCGTCGTGAGACGAAGCAGCTCCAGAGCCGCATAACCTTCGACGACGGCCGCACATGGTCGCGCATCCCTCCGCCGCGGCTCGACAGCTCCGGTCACCGCATCGGGTGCAGCGCCAACGACGCAGAGGCGTGTTCGCTCCATCTCCACTCCGTCACACAGCCCCACAATGTCGGACGCATCTTCAGCTCGCCTGCACCGGGCATGGTCATGGCGGTCGGCAGCATCGGCCCGACGCTGCGGCCGTACGAGGAGTGCGACACGTTCCTGAGCACGGACGCCGGCGTCACCTGGGAGATGGTCGCGGAGGGCGCGAGCCTGTACGAGTTCGGCGATTCGGGCAGCATCCTCGTCACCGTGAACGACGAGGAGAACACGGACGAGGCCCGGTACAGCATGGACTTTGGCGAGACCTGGTACGTCCCTGTGCCGTGCATGCGATCGCGCGCGGCTCACGATTTGCGCCAGGCAGACGTACAAGCTTCCGCTCACGCTGCGCGCACGCTTCTTGATGACCGTGCCGGACAGCACGTCGCAGAAGTTCATGCTCATCGGCCAGCGCTCGCGGCGTGACGCGGGCGACGACGAGCGTTGGGCTGTGGTGTATCTCGATTTCGCGAAGACGCGCAGCCGCAAGTGCGAAGACGCCGACTTCGAGACGTGGTATGCGCGCAAGGGCAGCAACCAGTGCCTGATGGGACACAAGCAGTACTACCAGCGCCGCAAGGCGAACGCAAAGTGCTACGTCGGGAACAAGTTCATCGACCCTGTTGAAAACGAGGACAACTGCCCGTGCACGGACGACGACTACGAGTGGTACGTGTGATGGACGCGCTGTGCGCCGGCGTCGTGCTGATCGGGCCCCCTCAGCGACTACAACTTCGTCAAACAAGGCGAGAAGTGTGTGCCTGCTGGCCCTGAGCCGATTCCGGCGGGCGTGTGTGGCGCGAACGACTCGAAGCAGACGTTCATGGGCTCGTCAGGGTACCGCCGTATCCCCGGGAACACATGCGACGCAGAAAAGGGCCTCAAAAAAGACACTCCCGTCGAGAAGCCATGCTCTGCGGCACAGCCCGCCGAGGGCATGGTGATCCACCAGATCTTCCCGTTCCCGGCCCCGATGCAGCAGTACTCCTATTTCCAAGACTCGCGCACGATCCTCGTGCGGCTCGCGGACCACTCCATCTGGCAGAGCGCAAACGAGGGCTACACGTGGACACAGCTGTTCCCCGACCAGAAGTTCGTCGCGTTCTACCACCACAAGTACTCGCACGACCGCGCGTACCTCATCACGGACACGGACAAGTACCTGTACACGACCGACACCGGCAAGACCTGGAACGAGCTCAAGGCGCCGCTCCCGCCGAACACGTTCGGCCTCCAGATCCTGCACTTCCACCCGCTCCAGAGCGACTACCTCATCTGGACGGGCAGCCGCGACTGCGGCGGCTTCGGCGAGACGTGCCACGCCGAGGCGTTCTACACGCGCGACAACGGGCGCCGGTGGGACGTGATCGACACGTACGTGCGCAACTGCGCGTGGGCGCGCGACGCGGAGCTGCGCGTCGACCCGAACCAGATCATCTGCGAGTCGTACAAGATCAAGGAGGGCTCGCAGCGCTACTTCACGATCGACAACCCGCTCGAGCTCATCGGCGGCACGGACTTCTACAACCGGCGCCGGAAGCTCTTCGACCACGTCGTCGGCTTCGCCAAGTTCTCCGAGTACTTCATCGTCGCCGAGTACCAGACCGAGCGCCACTCGCTCGATCTGCAGGTCTCCCTCGACGGCCAGAACTTCGCCTCGGGCATGTTCCCGCCGACACTGAAGCTGGAGCAGCACGTACGTACTCCCGCGATCGTCTGCGCTAGGTCGTTTTTGTGATGTTTTTCCCACAGGCGTACACCATCCTGGAGTCGAGCACGAAGTCCGTCTTCCTGCATGTGACTGTCTCTGAGCCGCCGGCGCCGACGTGGGGCGACATCCTCAAGTCCAACTCGAACGGCACGTATTTCGGTATCTCCGTGGACTACGTGAATCGGAATGAAGAGGGCTACGTCGACTTCGAGAAGATGATCGGCCTTGACGGCATCGCGCTGATTAACGTCGTCTCGAACCCGCACGACGCACCCATCACGGGCGTGAAGGAGATCCAGACGCGGATCACGCACAACGACGGCGGCTCGTGGAAGCCGCTGCCTGCGCCCCTCGTCGACTCACAGGGGAACAAGTACGAGTGCGACAGCACGGTGCGTGCTTCCATTCAGGCACGCCGATGTCCGCTGATGCACCGCCGCTGCAGCGCTGCGCGCTGCACGTCCACGGCTTCACCGAGCGCTTCGACGCGCGCGCGACGTACAGCACGCCGTCCGTGCCGGGGCTCATGATGGCCGTGGGCAACGTCGGCGAGCGGCTCGCGCCGTACACCGAGTCCGACACGTTCCTCTCGCGCGACGCGGGCTTCACGTGGGAGGAGGTGCACAAGGACGCGCACCTCTGGGAGTTCGGCGACAGCGGCTCGGTGCTCGTGATGGCGAACGACGAGGACGCGACGGACCACGTCATGTACTCGCTCGACGAGGGCCTCACCTGGGCCGAGTACCGCTTCAGCGACGACAAGGTCCGCGTCAAGGTCATCGTCACCGTCCCGAGCGACAACAGCCGGCGCTTCATCCTCTTCGGGTACCACCCGCGCGACCCGCTGTCTGCGGTCGCAGTCCACCTCGACTTCTCGGCGCTAACGAAGCGTCAATGTGAGCAGCTCCCGCGTACCGTCCTTTCGTGTCGCTGACGGCGTCCCAGGCGTCTTGGACATCAACA
Source organism: Phanerochaete sordida (assembly GCA_019973155.2). Taxonomy (NCBI): domain Eukaryota; kingdom Fungi; phylum Basidiomycota; class Agaricomycetes; order Polyporales; family Phanerochaetaceae; genus Phanerochaete; species Phanerochaete sordida. The sequence continues at coordinate 28,497 of BPQB01000091.1, forward strand.
ATTCCGAGGACGACGACTTTGAGCTGTGGAGCCCTGCTGAGGGCAGGGCGGAACCGTGCTTGTTTGGTCGCCGGGTGCGCAGCTATGGCGAGCATGACCTCAACTTTCGCTGACGCCTCCAACCTTTACAGACACTGTACCACCGGCGCAAGCGGACCGCCAACTGTGTCGTCGGGTGCCAGCAGAGACATGAAGCAAAGATCGTGGAGAACTGCCAGTGCTCTTCCGACGATTTTGAATGGTAAGCCCAGGGTCGCCGTCCTTCCATCAGCGCCTCTAAATGCAGTGTCCACGCAGCGAGTTCAACTACCGGCGGGATACGGACGGCACCTGTGTCCTGATCACCGGGTTGCAGCCGCGCCCGGACGATGATTCGTGCCGGAACGATGAGGACTTCTGGTACGGGCGCACGGCGTACCGCAAGATCCCGATTTCGAGCTGCGAGGGCGGAAAGCGCCTTGACCACGGCCCTGAGCACCGCTGCCCGGGCTTGAAGGGTCACGGCTTCTTCTTCTGGTTCTTCGTGCTGATGGTGCCGTTCATGTTCACGGCCCTCGTGGCGTATTGGTATTACCGGCGCATGGGCCTGGCAAGAGGGTGAGTCCATATGAACGTGTCGATCCTGTTCGGTACTGATCGACGTTTTAGCACTATCCGACTCCCCGGAGGCGACTCGAACCGCAGAGGCCTCTCGTCCGACGGCGGCGTGGTCGATACGATCGCGTCTGTGCCGTGGTTCCTGCTCGGCATGGCGGGCATCGCATGGGAGTGGGTCGCGTCCAAGTTCGATGCTGTTGGCACACGATACCGCTCGCAAAGAGGATACCGACACGTTCCGGTGGACGAGGATGCTCAGATATTGCGGTTCGAGGATGAGGAGTAGGATATTTATGCTGTCAGTATGCTGCTGTTCTCGTAGCTAGTCATTTTCTGTGCATCCTTTCTATGTATCATCTCTGTTGTGTTCTGCTATCTACCCCTGGAAGCTATACATGTGTACTCGTACATGGACGCTGTGACATACGTTTTTGGAGAGTTGCCATATTTGAGCGCGGGTGTGGGTGACTCGGCACCTTGCCTTCGTCTCTCACCGCTGGCAGGATCTGCCATATGGCCTATCTCCATTATCGCATCTCCGTAGGCTGCTATGACTCTGCTGCACCCTCTCACGAGTCTCGCCCTGCTCTTGCTCCTGAACGCCATGTCTGAGCTCCCCGTTCCCCTGAACGTCCGCGCCGAGCACCAGGTCGTCTTCGAGCGGCCGACGAGCGCGCCGCCGCCCACGCTCCCGGTCGCAAATGGCACGCAGTCCTTTTGGCTGCGCAACCCCAACGTCTTTCCTCCGCCGACGTACGGCAGCGACGGGCCTCTGACCAGGGACGCGGACATCTGCATCATCGGCTCCGGGATCACGGGCGTGTCTGCTGCGTACCACCTCGCCCAGGCCTTCTCCCACGACCAAACGCGCTCGCAGCCCGTCAGCGCCGTCGTACTCGAGGCCCGCGAGTTCTGTCAGCACCTCTCTCCGCGCTCTGCTTGTCAGATATGATGTTCATGACCGCACCGCAGGCTCTGGGGCGACCGGTGCGGAGGCTGTGCTGTGAACTGCGGACCGAGGTCGCTGATGCTGACGCAGGGCGGAACGGCGGCCATCTCACCGCGTATGCTTACAACGGCTTTAGGTGGCTCCGTCAGCTGTACGGCGAAGACGAGGCCGTGCGCGGGCTCGCCATCGAGCGCTATACCGCCGCGGAGGTGTTCCGCATCCTCAAGGAGAACGCCAAGGTCGAGCACGTCGATTTCGTGCCCGGGGGACGCGTGATCCTCCTGTTCACTGCGCAGGAACATGACTCAGCACGGGCCGACTACGACGCGGCAAAGGAGGCCGGCATCGACCTGAGCGATGTCGAGTGGCTGAGCCGGGAGGAGGTCAAAGCGGTGCGTTTCATCGTCCATGCTATTTGCCGTGCCAGCTCAGTTCGATGCAGAGATTCGGGGCCGCGTATCCCGCAGTGGTCATCCCAGGCAACAACCTCTGGCCGCTCAAGCTGGTCAGCGTCCTGTACAACCTCGCTGCGAACGCCACAGACAATTTCAACGTTTCATTGCACACGCGCACGCCTGTCACGTCCATCTCCGCCTCGGAGCCATCTGCGAGCCGCCGCTGGTCCCTCCAGACCCCGCGCGGCACCATTCAATGCTCGTATGTGCTCCACGCCACCAACGCCTACACCGCGCACCTTCTCCCCTGGATGCACGGCCCAGACGGCATCGTGCCCACGCGCGGGCAAGTCATAGCCGTGAGAGCCAACACGCCTGATGCTCTCGGCCGCGCAGGCTTCGTCGGGAACGACGGTTTGGAGTACTGGTTCCCGCGACAGAACCCCGAGCTCACACGGCAAACCGGCGAATCCGCAGCCAACGCGACCACGAGCGGACAGCTCATTCTCCTAGGCGGCGGGCGCGAAGCTACGAAGGACCGCGGCTTCGAGTTTTATCAGGCTGACGACTCGGAGGTCAACCCAGAGGTTGGAGCTGTCCTGCGCCGCTTCTTGCCTGTAGTCTTTCCCGGCAAGTTTGACGAAGACAGCGAGGTCGAAATGGAATGGGTGCGTCGCAAGCTCCGTCCACAACGGCCCTGCTATTGACTCCATGTACACAGACAGGCGTAATGGGATACACCAAGTCTCATGAGCCCTTCGTGCGCCCCCTCTCGCCGCTCCCGCTCCCCCAGTGGTGCTCACTTCAGTTCAGGTTGGCCCTGTAATCGATCCGCATGACCCTGACTCGCGCAGGAAGTACGAGGGCCAGTACATCTCCGCAGGGTACACAGGCCACGGCATGCCGCGCGCATTCGCTTGGTGCGTTGCTTCTATGTCCCCCGGCTGTCGGGAGGCGGTGCTGACCCGAACGCAATGCAGCGCGGAGGCAGTAGCGGGCATGATCAGGGCAGACATGACCCGCGAGCGGTGGCAGCCGCCGCAGTGGTTCCCTACGCACTACCTGACGACGCAGGACGTGTAACGCGTGCGCGTGCTGCGATCGTGAAGTCATTGCGACTGATGTGCGGCTCCTGATGGTGGTGAGTAACGCTGTTCGAAGAGCCGGCCCCCTGTCTTACAGGCGTGCGAAGCCATAGTGTAATCGTACCCGAGTCTCGTGTCTTGACACGGCTGTAGAAAGCCCCTGGAATGGATAGCACGTTACACTGGATCGTGCATCTTCGCGACCCTGGGCTAATATCGGGGCTATAGTTCGTCGCCCCGTTATCTTTTAAGACTTAGCCCCGCGAGGTCGTGTCCTTCTCGTGCTTGACGCTCTAGATGATCAGTGTCGTAGGCTGCCCTGTAGATCGATCGCATCGTCATCGGTCATCGCACAGTCAACTTGACGCAGGCCTCCAGGGTCGGATTGTCCTTGTACATAATGGACTGACCGTGTTCTAGCGGCCAAGTCAGGGCCACAGCTATGAAGTTTGGCTTGTTTGCCGCTTTCGCTTGGCTATAAGACCCTAGGACCCTCAGCGGAACGGCAGAAGCGACACAGCAACTCAAATCCAAGTCAAAAAGCTAGTCTCACAGTCATCGAGGTAAGCGTGTCTGGGTCTGCAGAATCTCGACGATGCGTCTGACCCGCCGCCCAGTGACTTCGCAGACATGTTGGCTACCACCACCGACATCTTCTCGCTCCCCCTCGAGCTCCTCTGCTGCATCTTCAGCCTGCTCTCCGACGAGGCGCAAGACCGGTGGATCATGAGACTCAAATTGAAGGCCGACAGCTCTCTGATCTCGTGGTCCGCCTACGAGAGCCATGCCTCAGGCGAGGACGCGCGCTCCGGGTACGTGCGCTGGCGCATGGACTGCGTCCCTCCGCAGCCGCTCCCCTACGCCTGGACTCGCATTTCGCACGTGTGCCGGGCATGGCGCGGTGCAGCGCTCAGCGACCCTCGTCTCTGGACCCACGCCGCCGTGTTTCGACGCGAGACCCTCGCGACCGTCGTCCAGCGCGCCAAGGGCCTGCCCCTCACGGTGTCCTTCCGTGGGCTCGCCGACACACGCGCCGCAGAGGCGTTTGAGTGGCTGCTCAACACCCATCCCGCACAAATTGGCACGCTCGTGATGCCCTTCATCTCCCCGAAACTGACGGCCCCGCTTGCGGCCCGAATGCCGCGACTGAAGGCACTACACCTCATCGAGTTCACCCCGGCCGAGCAGCCCGCCCCAGACGCCGACTCGCCGTCCGCCTTCGCCGCACTCGAGCACATCGAGAGCGTCGCTGCGCTGCGCTTCCCCATCACCTACCTCTGCACCGCCGCCCTCAAGAGCCTCGTGCTCGTCCACCGGTTCCCCGGCGCGCACTTCGAGGGCCAGTATCTCCCCACAATCGACGAGCTCACGCATGCGCTCGTCCGCTCCCCGCATCTGGAGCGCCTCGAGGTCGTCCTCGGCGACGCCATGCCCCACCCGCAGGCGGCCGTCGCATTGCCGGCCCTCCGCACCCTGCGGGTCACCGCTCTCACCAAGGTCTGCGCGGCGGCCCTCCGTGCCTTCCGCACCCCGCGCACGACACGCGTCCTGCTGACCTGCCTCGCGCCGCTCGACTCGCCGGATCGCGATTGGTCGGTCATCACGAAGGCCGTGTCGCAGGTCCTCGCGGCGCCGGCCGCCCAGTCGTCGCGCTTCGCCCCGGTCGCGAGTCTGGACGCCGCGGTCTTCCCCTGGATGTACAAGCTGCGCGGCTGGCGCACCGAGCGGGGCGCGCAGCGGAAAGCGGACGGTCGGCGCGCACCCCCGGACGTCGAGATCACGATCGACGTGCCCTCGGCCGTAGAAGACATCGTCGAGGTCCTCGCGCCGCTGACCCTTCTCGACGCGCAGACACACCGCCAGGGCTGCTTGAATGTAGCGGAGGTCGGCCGCGCCGCATTCGACTTCGCACAGGCCCTGTGCACGATGCCACAGCTCCGGAACCTCGTGCTTGATGTGGCCCAGAGCGACATGGAATGCCAGCTACTGCATGACACAACAGCGCGGTCAGTGACGATGATGGCACCGCAAGTGCCGACAGAGGAGACTGGACCGAAGGAGGAGGCAGAGTGCAAGGCTGAGCCGTGGCTGAAAGGTAAGCCGCGGTGCTCTTCTCCCGGAGGAACTTGAGCTGACCTATTTGTGCAGAATGCGTCTCCTATGCGGGCCATCTGCAGGACATCGTCGACATTTGCGGCGAGCGGAAGGATAGCGGGAAGAAGCTGTGCGAGCTCGTGCTGAATGAGAGCGGCGGCCTCGGACCGGAACTCGTTGCCGATCTGGAGAAAGTGGTTGACTCGCTCGTGTGCGCACCGTAACCAGCAGCCAGGGCAGTGTCCTTTTTCCTAGCTGGACCCTAGGAGCAGATAAATATAGCACATAGTCGTACTTAGCACAGCAGTAGTCCTTAAATTATCTACGATCGAACATTAATCGCACCGCACAGACAGCATATACCCTCTTCTACATACCTGGTCGTCATGGGCCACAAAGCCAGGATATGCTATCATATGGAATGGAAGGAATTCGAAGACAACAATGGTCGCGCAGATCCAAGGAATTTCGAGGTAACAATCTGGATCGTGGACGCAGATCGGCATTGGACGGGCCTGCGTACCGAATGCTTACGACTGACAAAGTGTGGAACTGAGAGCGTGCATAGTTCCTGGTTCAATACGTTTGGCCTATACAGCGCTGTTAGCTTCATAACCATGCCCTCCAGCGGCCGCAGAGGAGGCCGACGTGGAGTTACTTACCTGGCTCGAGAGAGCCCAGCTCAAGACCGTCCCATTCGACCTCCGCAACATGTTCTCTCAGCACCTCAATGTCATCTGCCGCAATGTTCCTTCCGCAGACAATTCTGAGGCTAGTAATGGGCCGCCCTTCTGCGACGCGTTTCGCGAGTATCTTGGCGAGGTCTTCTGGAGAGCTCCGTTCGTCAGGAGAAACGCGGGTTTGGACTGGGTATGCGCGCGGTAGTCAGCATAGTGCTTTCCAGGGGCCCCTCGACTTACCACTCAAACGACTGTGCAGCCATACAGCCTGCTTCGCGGGGTCCGAAGGCTTGAAGTTGATGTACATAAGCGTAACGTCTTTTGCGCTCGTCTGTTCGAGAAGATACAGCGTGCGGGTCACTACGACGTCGTCGAGGACGAGGGTCTGCAAGCTCCTAGACGAACAGAGTGTGGCGACGTTCTGGAGCACGGGGTAATGATTCCAGGGCAACCTGCCAACTCGGACGTGCAAGACGGCGTGGAGCGTGAAAGGGAGAAATATCGCCGCAAAGTTTTCATGGGTCCCAGTCCAGAAACACGTCACGCGGATGTCTGCGCCTGCCCTGGCTTGCCCGAAGTCGGCAAAGTCGGCGAGCCTCGGGGCATCCCTCCATCCAAGTAGGCAGTAACCAGGATCAATGTCTCCGATCCAGAACGCGGTGCATGGCATCAGAGGAAACGGGCTGCCATGGGCCTCGAGCGCGGTCGCAATGGCGCCTGACAAGGATTGCGACGCGCCGACGCCGTACGCGCGATTACAGTCGAGACGAAGTCGGACGTCTGGCGCAGGAATGATGCTTGCAAGCAACGGGGCGACTACAGACGCAGATGCCCCGATGAGGCAGATGTGGCGCAGGCTCCTGAGCTCCGCGGTCTGCGCAGGGTGCTCTCGTGTAGCGGAAATGCGCACGTCGAGGTGCTCAAGGCGCGGCATGGTCGCAATCGCGCGCACGAGCTCGCGTGCAGTGGGGAGGTAGACCCTGGACGTGTGCGCAAAATGCACGCTCCCCATGTTTGGCTGGAGGACGAGAAATCTGAGCGTGGGGCAGAGTAGGCGGCGATAGGGCTGCCAGGAGAATGACGCCACGCGGTACTCGAAGTGCTCGAGCACAGGGAAGGGAAGCGGCAGGGCGTCCCGGTCGCTGGCTTCGAGCGCACGATCGGAGGTGATCATGGTTATAGCGCGGAGCTGAGTCGCAGCTTTGGCTACCACAGAGGAAAGGATGGTAGTCAACGAAGGACCGATAAGCGATGTGATGCGCTGTATGTGGTTGTGGAGTATGTTGGTATAGGCTTCCCGGCGTGCGTCGATATCCTCGCTCGTATAGCTGCCACTGGGGAAGGGACCAGGCTGTTGGAATGCGACCGTAAGGTTTCGCTTTTCAGCGCGTTTCAGGAATTCTTGCGTCGCGCTGACATTGATGACACTGATATCGGCCCAGAGCGAAGGCGTCGATACTGCGACGGAGCGCCAGGCGCGGCATACGTGGCTCAGGCGTATCCAAGAGTATGGCCGTTGCGCGATCGCGTTTGTCAAAAAAAGATCTTCCTTGAGTCGTTCGACGTACGCGGTGTGTGCGTCCAGGGCGACCTCCCAGAGTATCTCCCCAAGTATTTCGGGCGGTAACGACAGGGCCGGTGAAAGCATCTGCAATGATTTAGGATTTGTAAGCAAATTGAGCAAGTCCGCTAAATGTAGCCATTAGTCTTACCTGCGAAGTCGAAAAATTGCTGGAGGTCATGGTGAGAGAAGCTTTGTTGACCTCTATCAGGATTCGAAGGCGTCGCTTTCCAATTCAATCCAATAAGTGGGCGTTTGCCCAACACGAGGCGGCGGCTGTCGGACCGACCTCCTACCGCCTGGCCTGGGAATGCAGGGCTCATAATTATGCTCACAGCGTGTTTGCTTCAAGGCCGCCCGTCTGAGCGAGCTGGAACGGCTAGGAAGGCTACGCAGTCCATCTTTGCGACCCTGGACTAGTATCGGGGCTATAGCCTGTTGGCCGGCGGGCCGACAAGTCAGACCATGGATGCAGCTCACTGTTTGAGTCGCACAGGTTCTCGACGGACAAAGTGTGGCACTTGGGGCATTCATATTTACTGATACGTACAGCCTATTCAAAGCCGTCAGCTCCGACACCTCGCAGCTCACACCGAGAAAGACGGCGTCACGTCGTTGCTCACCAGGGTCAAGAGCAGCCACCCCAAGACCATCCCATTCCACCTGAGCAACATGCTCTCGCAGCGTCTCAACGTCTGCCGCTACGATGTTCATCGCGTGCAAAATTCTGAGGCTCATGATAGGTCTCCCTTCCAGGGTTCGTTCTGCGAAAACCTCGGCCAGGTCTGCCACGATGCTCGGCTCGTCGGATGAGACTGGGGGCGCGGCTGTGTCAGCGTCGAATTCTCGCGTGACCACCTCGACCTACCACTCGACCGACTGTACGACCAATGCGCTTCCTTCGCGGTATTCGACGGCTTGAAGTTGATGTTCATGAGCGTAACGGCTTTTGCGCTCGTCTCTGCGAGCAGGTGCAGAGCGCGGGTGACGGCGATGCCGTCGAGAACGAGGCTCTGCAGGCCCTTGTGCGAGCAGAGCGTGCTGGTGTTCTCGAGCATACCCGCGATATGCCACGGCATCTTGCCGATGCGGACGTGCTGGACGGCGCCGAGCGTGAAGGGGCGGAGGATGGTCGCGAGGTCCTCGTACGTCTCCTTCCACGCGCATGTCACGCGCACGTCCGCGCTGGAGCTGACGGCTGCGAAGTCGGTATAGGAGGAAAAGTGCGGGTCGCGTCGCCAGCCGTGGAGACCGTAGTAGCCTCTAATGTCTCCAATCGAGAACCCGACACAGGGCGCGAACGACGATGGAACGACGGCATTCCCAAGCGCACGCACGATGATCCGTGGTACCGAAAGAAAAAACCCTTCGTTTTCCTCGTCCCCGAGACGGCAGTCGATGTTCAGTTGGACGTCGCGTGCGGGGATGACGTGTGCAAGGAGGTTGGCGACGACGGCTGCGGGCGCACCGACGAGGCGAATGTGGAGCAGGCGCGGGAGCTCGGCGGTCTGCGTGACGGCTTCCAGGGCAGGAGAGAGACGTGCGTCGAGGTGCTCGAGGTGCGGTAGAGTAGCTATTACGCGTACGAGCTCGCGCGCCGAGGGCAGGTAGACGTTGAACGTATTCTCGAAGCTGACGCTCGTAAGATCCGGCCGAAGAACGATAGTCTTGAGCGTGGGACAAAGCAGACGCTGATATCGTTGCCTGAACGACGCGACACGAAACTCGAAGTGCTCGAGCACCGGGAAGGGTAGTGGCACTGGGCTCGAGTCGCGAGCTCCAAGGTCGGCGCCAGGTGCAATCATAGTTACGGAGCGCAGCTGAATCGCGGTCTGTGCAATCTCAGGGGTGAGGACTGCAAAGCACGGAGGGACGATGAGCGAAGTGATGCGCTGGATGTGGTTGTTCACGATGTTGCGGAACGCTGTCATGCGCGCGTCGCGCTCTTCTTCAGTGACCCTTCTGGAGGTAATGGAAGGACGTCTGAAGGTGACCGTGAGGTTCTGGTTTGCAGAGCGTCGCAGAAACTCGTCCGTCGCGCTGGCATTGGTGATGCAGAGGTTTGCCCACAGTGCAGGCGTCGAAAGGGCGATGGAGCGCCAGACATGACAGACATGGCTCAAGCGTATCCATGAATATGGTGGCAGCGGATCAGAAGTTGCTGGAACTTCGGGTTGTTTCAAACTTTGTGCGTACGCCGTGTGTATGTCCCGCGCGACCTCCCCAAAAATCTCCGCGAATATTTCAGGCGGTAATGACATCGCCGGCGAAGCCATCTTCTCTGTCGAGACCAAACCACTGTCAGCGAAGTGATCAAGAATCTGCAGCGTCCTACGCTGACTTACCTGCGAGATTGTGGGGTGCGGTGGTCAAGGAGGAAGTTTGTTTGGCTATGTTAGGATCCAAAGGCGTCGCCTACCGGTTCGGTCCAAGATAAGTAAACCCAGTATTATTTTCCTAGCTAACCCCTAGCTAAACCCTAGGAGCAGACAAATATAGCACATAGTCGTACTCAGCACAGCAGTAGTCTTGAATTATCCACAATTCAACTTAAATCCCATAGCACAGACAATGCCGGTGGTCGTCATATGACATCAAGTCAGGGTGGTAGCCTCAAAAGTGTAGTAAAACAACACGGGAAGTAAATTGACCGCGCGCCTTGGGTCGCACAAGCTCTGACTGAACCAAGGGTAGCACTTGAGATGTTCATCTTCATCTTTACTGGCGCCCGCTTCCAGAACTATTCGATGTAGATGGCTGCATAACCACGCCCGTCAGTACCTTCACAGAGGAGGAAGACATGTACGTAGTTGCTCACCGGAGTCGAGAGGATCATCCGCCTCATGACCGTCCCATTCCACCTCTGTAACATACCCTCTCAGTACCTCGACGTCTACCACTGCAAGGTGCATTGCCAACACAATCCTGAGGCTTGCGACAGGCCTCCCTTCCGCAGCACGTCTTGCAAGGACCTCCGCGAGATCTGCTGCACAGCCCGGCTCGTCGGACGTGGTGGAGCGCACGGCTGTACGAACGAAGGTCAGGATATTCGCCGGCGTTCATTTCGACTTACCGCATAAACTGCCGCACGCTCCATGCGTCTCGTTAGCAAGGTTCGAAGGCTTGAACTTGGTGTTCATGAGCGTAATGTCTCTTGCGCTGGTGCCTGCGAGCAGATGCAGCGAGAGGGTGACAACGACGCCGTCGAGAACGAGGCTCCGCAGGCCCTTGTGCGAGCAGAGCATGCTAGTGTTCTCGAGCATACCCGCGATATGCCACGGCATCTTGCCGATCCGGACGTGCTGGACGGCGCCAAGCGTGAAGGGGCGGAGGATGGTCGCGAGGTCCTCGTACGTCTCCTCCCATGCACACGTTACGCGAACGTCTGCGCCAGCGCTGATAGCTGCGAGGTTGGCAAAAGCGGAAAAGTTCGGTTTGCGTCGCCAGCCGTGCAGGCCGTAATAACCTCCGATGTCTCCGATTGAGAACGCAGTGCAGGGCGCAAACGACGAGGGGTCGACAGCGTTCCAGAGTGCGCGCACGATGATCTGCGGGACAGAAAGGAAATCGCCTTCGTTTTCTTCGTATCCGAGATGACAGCCGATGTTGAGCTGGACGTCGCGCGCAGGAATGACGTGTGCAAGGAGGCTGGCGACGACGGGTGCAGGCGCTCCAACGAGGCGAATGTAGCGTAAGTGCGGGAGATCTGTGGTCTGCGTGATGAGCTCTGGGGCAGAAGAGAGGCGTACGTCGAGGTGCTCGAGATGCGGCATGGTAGCTATTATGTGCACGAGTTCGCGTGCTGAGGGGAGACAGGCGTTCTTCAACTCTGGCTGCAGAATGAGGGTCTTGAGCGTGGGGCACAGCAAGCGGATGTATCGCTGCCGGTATGCCGCAACGCGGAACTCGAAGTGCTCGAGCACCGGGAAGGGAAGCGGTAAAGGGCTTCTCGTATCGCGAGGGCCAAAGTCGACATCGTCGGCGACCATGGTAATGCTGCGGAGCTGTATTGCGGCCGCGGCCATCTCAGGGGTGAAGATTACAAAGCACGTAGGCATCACAAGCGATGCGATGCGATGGATATGGTTGAGCATGACGTCGCGAAATGTCCTCATGCGCGCATCGCGCTCTTCTTGGGCGGGGTGTCTGACGGAGCGCGGAGTGCGTTTGAAGGTGACCGTAAGGTTGTGTTTCGCAGAGCGCCTGAGAAACTCCTCCGTAGCGATGGGATTGATGATGCAGAGGTTCGCCCAAAGTGCAGACGTTGAAAGTGCGATGGAGCGCCAGAGACGACAAACGTGGCTCACGTGTATCCATGAGTATGGCCGTGGATCTTCGGGGTCTGTTCGCAGTGCGTTACGCCTGAAATTTCGAGTGTACGCGGCGTGTGTGTCCCGCGCGACCTCCCCGAATATCTCCGTGATGATCTCGAGCGGTAGCGACATCGCTGGCCGCACCGTCACCTCTGCCACGGCTGAACTACTGTTGGCTGAGTATTTCAAGTACCTCGACTGTGTCCTGTCGCCTTACCTGCGGAGTCGAGGGTTCGTTGGCTGTGATGGTCGAGGAGAAGGTTTGTTTGGCTCTGTTAGGATCCAAAGGCGTCGCATACCAGTTCGGTCCAAAATCGGCGTTTCTTGCCTTGAGGCGAGGCAGTCGAGCTTGGCAGAAAATAGATGATATACTGCATGGTCTCATTGCACACATTCATCAGCCATGTGTAAGCCCAGCGACTCCGTTCAGATGGTTCGCGGTGGACTCTGAGCCATCGCGCACGAGTGTCACAGGCTTCGAACGGACTTATTTCAGCAGCCGAAACACTGCTATTCGGCGCGTCCACCCTACACACCATCGTCGGCTGCATAGCTGCTGGTTAGTCCCTAGATAAAGTACGGCGCAGAGCTGCGTACCAGGATCGAGACCATCGGCTTCGACGCCGTCCCACTCCACGTCGCCAACATGCTCTCCCAGGGCCTCGATGTCAGCAGCCACGATATTCTGCACCCGCAAGATCCTGAGGCGCTGCAGAGGCCGTCCTTCTTTGGCGCGATTCGCAAGTACTTCAGCCAGATCCGCCGCAGAGCTCGGCTCGTCGGACGACACGGGGCGGATCGCTGTGCGCGTGACCATCAGCAGTGCCTTAGCCAGCTCAACTCTCGACTCACCGCTTGTCCAGCTGTACAGCCACTGCGCCTCCTTCGCCGGGTCCGCGGGCTTGAAGTTGATGTCGACGAGCGCGACGTCGGGCGCAGTCGTCTTCTCGAGCAGGTGCAGAGCGTGCGGCACCGTGAGGCCGTCGAGCACGAGGCTCTGCAGGCCCGCGTGCGAGCAGAGCGCGCTGGCGCCCTCGGGCACGCCGGGGAGGTGCCACGGCATCTTGCCGACGCGGACGTGTGCGACCGCGCTGAGCATGAACGGGCGCAGGATTGCGCTGAGCGCCACGTCGCCGTCCATCCAGGGGCACGTCACCTCTACGTCGACATCAGCGCGAGCAGCGGGGCGCGTGAGGTCGGGCACGCTCCGCCAGCCGTGCAGGGCGTAGTAGCCGCGAGTGTCCATGATCGAGAACGCGGAGCACGGCTGGTACGGTGGGACTGGGGCATCTGCGAGTGCAAGGCTGATCGCCTGAGGCACGGGCATTACATCGTATCCCTCGCCTTCGTCCGGAATGCGACAGTCGAGGGCGAGGCGAATGGTTGGCGCGGGGACAATGTGCGCTACGAGCTGGGCAACGGCGGCAGTGGCGCCAGTGACGCGGACGTCGCGCAGATTGGGGACCTCGGCAGTCTGGGAGAGCGCGAGCGCGCGGTCGGCGAGGTGCACGTCGAGGCGCCCGAGGTGTGGCATGCTGGTCATGGCACGGACGAGTTCGCGCGCGGTCGGGAGGTAGACATCGTAGGAGTCTTCATCGCTGATGGACGTCCAGTCTGGGCGGAGGAAGAGCGTCTTCAGAGTAGGGCAGAGAAGTTGGCGGTAGGGCTGTGAGTTGAATGAAGCAGCGCGATATTCGAAGTGTTCGAGCGCGGGGAAGGCGAGTGGCGGGGTGCGAAGGTCATCTGTCGGGGGTCCAATAGCCGGCGTAATCATGACCAGAGTGTGAAGCTGCTTTGCCGCTGCGACGATCTCGGGAAGCAAGACCCTGGTCCACGCAGGCACAATGAGCGACGTGATACGCTGAATGTGGTCGACGAGCACAAAGGCGTAGGTCTCCATGCGCGCATCTATCTCCGCCTCAGTAACATCGTCGACGCCCAGTATAGGCCTCCTGAATGTCACGGTCAAGTCTTGATTCGCAGAGCGCGTGATAAACTCCTCCGTCGCGTTGGCGTCGATGATGCAGATGTTGGCCCAGAGCGCAGGCGTGGAGAGTGCCACCCAACGCCAGACGCGGCAGACGCGGGTCAGATGTATCCACGCATATGGACGTGGCTCTTCGGAGTCTTCTGGATGGGCCTCCTTTTTGAGGCCGCGAACGTACATGTCATAGGCATCTCGAGCGAGCTCCCCGAATATTTCCGCAAATATCTCCGGTGGTAGCGACATAATGGGCGAAGTCATTTTGTCTGCTGTGATGCCAGTACAGCTTTGAGAGCTCAGTGAATTTCTAACATGTCTCAAGGACTTGCCTTCGAAGCAGAAAAGTCGTTGAAAACGATGTCGTGGTTGAAGAGAAGTTTTGTTTGTCGATGTTAGGATCCAAAGGCTTCGCCTGCCGATTTTGGGCCAGAATGGGCGTTTGTTTCGTTATCCTGCTCGCGTGCGCCAGGTCAGCAGGCGTACTCCGTGTGTGGCCCCAAATACTTGGATGCATACTTATTTCATCCATAACAGAGTGGCAACAGTTAGGCTTGGCCACGACGACTAAATCGTATCGCGCCCGCGCGAAGAGCTTGCAAAAAAACGCTACGTACTGCACGACCGCGGCCATCTACTTCTTCTGTCCCTCACCGCAAGCCAACCACCAAAATCGTTCACTTCCGTCATAACGCGTCCGAGATCATTCAGAGATACCCGCAGACGATGCCAAGCGAGTGGAGCCCGAGCACAAGGCGGAGCGGCGACGGCTCGAGCCCAGCGACCTCACAGCGACCTCAAATATCCGCGCGACCGTCTGCGCGAGGACGCGTGCTTCATGTTAGGGTTGTGCACGGCCGCAATGATGTGCGGCACTGCAATATGGGAGTGCTCCGGTCTGCGTAACACGAATACGTTATACTGTGGCGCTAGAACGCTCGCATCTGGCACTACGCCCACTCTACGCAACGCCGCCCGCTGTAAAATTGCTCGTCATTGCCCGCGTATGCGCATGAGACACGTCTACGAACCAGGATTGAGACCATCCGCTTCAATGCCGTCCCACTCCAGCTCTCCGACATACTTTCTGAGTGTCTCGACGTCCGCAGCCACGATATTCTGCACACGCAGAATCCTGAGATGCTGTAGAGGCCGTCCCTCTTTGGCGCGGGTGGCAAGTATCTCTGCAAGGTCCACGGCAGAGCTTGGCTCGTCGGGTGTGACAGGACGAATTGCTGTACGTGCGACAATCAGCACCATCATCGCCAGCTAGAATGCTGGACTTACCGCGAGACCAGCTGTGCAGCCACAGCGCCTGTTTCGCAGGGTCCGCCGGCTTGAAGTTAATGGCGACGAGCGCGACGCTGGGCGCAGCCGTCGTCTCAAGCAGCTGCAAAGCACGGGGCGGCGTCAGGCTGTCGAGCACAAGGCTCTGCAGGCCCGCGTGCGCGCAGAGCGCGACGGCGCCCTCGGGCTCGCCGGACAGGTGCCACGGCGCCCTGCCGACGCGGACGTGCGCGACGGCGCCGAGCGTGAACGGACGCAGGAGCGCGGCGAGCGCGGCGAGCGCGGCGGGGGCGTCCGTCGAGGGGCACGTCACCGCGACATCCGCGGCGGCGCGCGCGAAGGGCTGCGTGAGGTCGGGCGCGCGCCGCCAGCCGTGCAGCACGCAGTGGCCGCGGGTGTCCGTGATTGAGAACGCCGCGCAGGGCGCGTACGGCGGGGCCGTCGCGTCTGCGAGTGCGCGCGCGATCGCGTGCGTCACGGGCAGCACG
The DNA here is from genome assembly GCA_019973155.2 of Phanerochaete sordida. Taxonomy (NCBI): domain Eukaryota; kingdom Fungi; phylum Basidiomycota; class Agaricomycetes; order Polyporales; family Phanerochaetaceae; genus Phanerochaete; species Phanerochaete sordida. Next base: position 43,927 of record BPQB01000091.1, read on the forward strand.
TCCGCGGCGGCGTCCTCGGCGGGGCGGCGGCAGTCGAGGACGAGGCGGACGGCCGGCGCGGGGACGAGGTGCGCGAGGAGCTGTGCGACGGCGGCGGTCGCGCCCGTGGCGCGCAGGTCGTGCAGGTGCGGGAGCGCCGCGGTCTGTGTGAGCGCGAGCACGGCGTCGCCGAGCTGCACGTCGAGGCGCTCGAGGCGCGGCATGGTGGCGACGGCGCGCACGACCTCGCGCGCGGTCGGGAGGTGTACGTCGTAGGAGGTCTCGTCGACGTCGCTGAGGTTCGTCCAGTCGGGGCGGAGGACGAGCGTTTTGAGCGAGGGACAGAGGACTTTGCGGTAGGTCAGCGGGCGGAAGAACGCGGTGCGGTACTCGAAATGCTCGAGCGCGGGGAAGGCGAGTGGCGGGCCGCCGATGTCGGTCGTTGGGGGGTCGAGCTCCGGTGTGATCATGACGAGGGTGTGGAGCTGCTTGGCGGCTGCGACGATCTCGGGCGAGAAGACCCTCACCCCTGCGGGGACAATCAGTGAGGTGACACGCTGGATGTGGTCGGCAAGAATAGAGCCGTAGGTCCTCATGCGCGCGTTGATTTCCGCCTCCGGGACTGTCAGACTCAGAACAGGCCTTCTAAAAGCGACGGTCAAGTCTTGACGTGCAGAACGTGTGACAAACTCCTGCGTCGCGTCGGCGTTGATGATACAGATGTTGGCCCAGAGTGCAGGCGTAGAGAGGGCGACACCGCGCCAGACGCGGCAGACGTGCGTCAGGCGTATCCACGAATACGGCCGGGGATCTTCGGGATCCTCTCGGAGTTCCTGGTGTCTGAGACTACGGACGTACGCGGCATGTGCGTCTCGAGCGAGTTCCCCGAATATTTCCGCACATATCTCGGGCGGTAGCGACGTAGCGGGCGAAGTCATCTCGCCTGCTGTGATGGTAATGCAGCTCAGAGAACCATCGCAGCCTAAGAACGCTTCTCAGGGCCGTACCTTCGAAAGTGAGAAACGGTTTGAAAACGACGTCGTGGTCGCAGCGAAGATTTGTTTGGTAGTGTTAGGATCCAAAGGCTCCGCCTGCCAATCATGATCCAGCTGGCGGGCGTTTGTCTCACAGCCTCCTCGCCGAGCCCACGGGCGTATTTCGAGTTTGACCAAAACAAATCGCGAACAAGCATCGCAGTTGGTTGCAAAAATATAGGGATGGCTACAGTCGAAATGTGGAACCTCAGGCCTCAGGCCTCAAGTTTCAAGGCCTCAAGGCCCGCACTCGTTCAAAGCCTACATAAAGCCCGCACGCACGACCTACTCCTCCCTCAGCCCCTCGCTCCAGCCCTCATACTCCTCCACCTCCCTCAACACACTCCCCAGATGCCCCCTCACAACACCCAGCGAGTCGAGCCCGAGCACGAGCCGGAGCGGCGGCCGCTCCAGCCCCGCGAGGTCGTATATCCGCGCGACGGTGCGCGCGAGGTCGCCGTGCTTGGCGGCGGGGTCGCGCGCGGCGGCGATGATCGTGCGGCCGAGCGCTGCGGGCGTGCCCGGCGCGGTGTAGGCCGGGTGCGCGGGCAGCGTGGTGGCCTTGGCGGCCATGGGCGTGCGGACGGTGCCGAGCACGACGATGCTGACCTGCGTGCGCGTCAGGCGTGCGCGGGGCGCGGGGCGCGGGAGGCGCACCTGGATGTGCCACTGCGGGTCGAGCTCGCCTGCGAGTGCCTGGTGCACCGCCTCGAGCGCTGCGTGCGCGTCAGCACCACCCGGCTCACGGCGCAGGGACAGCACGCACCGGCCTTGGCGGCGCTGTAGTACGCGCAGCCGCCGAGCGGGACGAGGCCCGCGTACGAGCTGACGGTCATCAACCGCCCCCCGCTGCCGGGCGGGTTCTCCTCGCGGAAGAAGCGCACGGCCTCGCGCGCGACATTCGCGGCGCCCCAGAAGTTGACCTCGAAGACGGCGCGCGCGGCGGCGTCGGGCGTGCCCTCGGCCTCGCCGAAGAGCGCGAGCGCGGCGCTGTTGAGCACGACGTCGACGCGGCCGAAGGCCGCGTGCGCCTGCGCGAAGGCCGCGGCGATGTCGGGCGGGCGGGTGACGTCGACGAGGGCGGTGCGGAGGTGCGTGGGTGGGTAGGCGAGCTCGGCGAGGTCCGTCGGGCGGCGCACGCATGCGAGCACGCGCTCGCCGCGCGAGAGCACGAGTTCAGCGGTCGCGCGGCCGACGCCGGAGGCGGCGCCTGTGACTGGATGCAAGTTAGTTTCGTCGCGCGTCTGCCAGCACCGCTGGCGGCGTACTCAACCACACGCGCGAGTCTGGCGGCGTGGAACCCATAGCGATGCTTGGCAGAAAGATGGTGGCTGCATCTTATATACCACTGGTGGCCCAGTGGAACGGTAAGCAGCTCAGAGTGTAGTCAGCGTCCGCGGAACTGCGACGTCGGCCTTCCGAGTTCCCAGGAGCTTGGTCTGTGAGAGAAAGCGTGAGTTCGCGTATCTCGGTAGACGACGCAAGAGATACCCACGGCCGCGCTGTAGAGACTGGAGGGCTGCCTTCATTCTGCATGAGTGACATAGCAGCAGCGTCTCTCTCGCGCACGCGAAGCAAAGCATACGAGAATTAGCTCCAATAATTATTAAGGCTCCAAAGGTCCGTCTAACTGTGTATACACTACTTTCTCGGCACAGGCGGGGCCTTCCAGCGGCCGACGAGGACGTTCGCGCGCAGCACGAGGAGGTCGCGGAGCATCTGGAGGCTGTCGGTGACGACGTTGAGCTTGCTCCCGGAGACCTCGTGCCACGCGATCGGCACCTCGGCGACGGGCACGGCGAGCTGCTTCGCGAGGAGGAGGACCTCGACGTCGAAGATCCAGGTCGTGAGGTGCTGGCACGGGAAGATGCGCTGCGCGGCGGCGCGCGAGAAGAGCTTGAAGCCGCACTGCGTGTCGCGGATGTGGCCCACGCCGACGAGCCGCAGGATCGTGTGCAGGCCGTACATGAGGATGTTGCGCAGGAGCGAGCGCTGCGCGGGGTCAGTGCGGCGCGGGGCGCGAGGCGGGGGCGGCGCACCTTCACGACGGCCTCCGTCTTGACGAGGTGCGCGCGGCTGCCGATGGCTACCGCGGGCCTACTGTCGTCGCCGCCGGCGAGCCCGTCCATCGCCTTCCACAGCTGCTCCACGTCCGCGAACTTGCTCGCGCCGTCCGCGTCCGCGAAGATGATCCTGCGCCCCCTCGCGTGCACCATCCCGTGCCGCACCGCCCCGCCCTTCCCCAGATTCCTACTCAGCGTGACGACGCGCATGTCGGCGTGTGGATGCTCCTTCGCGTAGTCGAGCGCGAGCTCCGAGGTGCCGTCCGTCGAGCCGTCGTCGACGACGAGGATCTCGTAGGTCTTCGGGGACGCCTGGGGGCCCGTGAGGTGCGCGAGCGCGGCGTCGAGCATGGCGGGCATGCGCGCCGTCTCGTTGTACGCGGGCACGACGACGGTGAGGTCGAGGGTCGCGGCGTCGTGCACGGACGGCAGCGGGCGCGGCGTCTCGGGGTTGCTGCGCGAGCGGTAGACCTTGTCCTTCGGGCTCGGGACGGCTAGCGGGGGCGAGAGGAAGACGAGCACTGTGTAACACTGTGTGAATTGTGAACACGGCGCGTGCGTGGCGGGGAGACGGCGGGGTCAGCTGCGTGGGGCGTGCAGCCCGTACCCAGGGAGTCGTCCTCGCCGCGGCGCACGCGCGCAGAGCGCACGGCCCGCGGCTCGAAGAACAAGGATGAAAGGGTGCTCATCATGCCCGCGTCTCCAGACACCGCGTGCGGAAGACCACTCACTGAGATCAGCAGCGCGAGCACCAGCGTGCCTCCTCCCAGCGCGAGCGTCGCGACGTCGGCCATCCTGTGCGTCGTAGTTTTGGTGCAGAGATTGTCGGCGGCTTCAGCACATAAAGCACCGTATTGGTATGTTACGGGAGGGTGGCTGGAAGAGGATATGGAAGCGAAGGAGGGGAAGGCAGGGAGACGAAGTGAATAAATACGGAGTTTGTGAGTTCGGATGAGAGGCCGGCTTTCCAGCCACGTAGCTGGGCGCTTCGCGGGCAGCGCGGCGCTGCCTCAGACGCCCAGAAGAACGCCTGCTCCGTTGTCGACCGCGTCCACCACCAACCCCTCCGTACCCTGTCTGCGTCTTACCCAAAAATACTCGCCATGCGTATCTGAGATTCTTCTCTCTATCTGCGCAAGGTACATTGCAGAGGCTGAGCTTCCTTGTGCGTCCCAAGATATATATCTTGGGTTTAACGCAGTGAAAGTTCGGTCGACGATGCTCTGCACGTTCAATCGCGCCGTCCGCACCATGCTACACTCAGGATGGCGCAAGATATAGGGCTTCCAGCCTCTTTGTTAGCGTGCCGGCCGATTATGTACATCGCAGCCTCCCTTATCGCTTTCCAAAGACCTACACTTGACCCACACTCCTCACAGCGGCTTGCTAGGCTTTGTTCATCCCTCAGCTACACCGAGCGATCTTGGCAGGCTCTTCGAGCGTCACATTTGCGCATGTGCGCCATCTGGTTGTCTACCAGGACCAGTATGTCTCGGCTCACATATCGGCTCACATGGTGATCAAGATGCCGTGCATTGGGCAATGCGGCAGTGCGTCCGGCGACGTCATCTCAATAATCGATGCTTGTCGTCGCTGGCTAACGGGTATCAGGATATGGTACCTTTCATGAAGCAGCTGAGATGAGTCAGTGATAGCTTGAGGATCGTGAGTACACTACAGATGTTACGGGCAATGCCCCGAAGAAAGCGGATGCGCGAGACTGACACGCCTATAGAACGACTCTTCTGTCTGCGACTCTACCGCCGCCAACGTCTACATCACCACAGACGTCTAGGCAGCATTTCATATTTGCGCCGTATGCGCTGTTGCATTGGATCGCACATTGCATCCCGTCGTAAATTGGGCTCGTCATCGCAAGTCCCATCTCTGCTTAATGCAACCGCGTGTTAGCATCTCTAGGAACCATCTTCGTGAGCTGTGGTCACAGGGAGACAGAGATGGTATATTCTGCAACAGAAGAGAATTCGAGCCCTCCTCCCCGCGTCTCTGTCACCTTCCTATCGCTATTCATCGCCTACATGGCAGCAGCGAGCAGCCCGCCGCCTATACAAGTCGACGACAACGACCCAAGTATAAAGTACAGCGGACAATGGCAGATCGGGGGAAACGCTACGCTCGAGTTCGACGGGTAAGTAAATACGTTTGTACTCAACTCAGGTGCACGCAGCTGACTAATTCAACACCGGCGTAGGACGACACACGCAGCCACCTCGAACGGCTCGCAGCTCATATTCACCTTCGACGGTGCGCCACGCCTTACCCAGCTGACCTAACGAATACTCGAACGCTGACTCCGCCCAAGGCACGAGCGTCGCCCTGTACGGCACCGTCGACGCCGCGCTCTCGAGCACACAGAGCACCTCGCTCTACACCTTCACGGTCGACGACAACACGGCGGCTGCCGCGAACGTGACGCTGTCGTACCTCGTGGGCACAAAGTACCAGCACATGTGGTGGGCGTCGGGCGCACTGAGCCCCGCGACGCACACGCTGTCCGTCACCGCGGCGGACGTCGGTGAGATCCTGCTGTGGGTCGACTTCGTGCAGTACGTGCCGCTCGCACCGGCGTCGGCGGTGTCGGAGAACTCGACCTGGTCGTCCTCGGCGTCCTCGTCGACGGGACCGGAGCAGACAAGTCCACCTGCAATCCAAAAGCCCCTTACGAGCAGCTCCAGAACGCCCGCCGCGCCATCGGCCTCTGCCGCGCCAGCCCCTTCCTCAGCTCGATCCGGGGCTCCTACACCGGCGGGCGGCGCACAGCATGCGCCGAGCCTCAGCGCCACACTTCCAGCGGTGCTGGTCCCCGTGGCCGTAGTTCTCCTGCTCCTCGGGGCGCTGCTGTTCCGCTGGAGGCGCAGGGGGACGACGCGGCTGGGACGAGGCTCGCACGAGAGCACGACAAGCCAAGCGAGTGCGTGGGCACATCCAGAAAATGATCCTTGCTGACATTTACGTCCAGCGCAGACGGCCGTGTCGGATCGCGGCGACACGAGCGTTGCGGCGACACCCACGTCTGCGTCCGCGTCGCCGTTCCGCTCTCGGAGCCCCGCGGCGGCGGGCTCGCGATGGTTCGTCGCAAACGCGTCGCGCCAGACGAAAGGCACCATCGCACGGATGTTTGCTCCTCACGGAGTGTCGCCCCGTCGAGAGCGCTGTGTGGCGGCGGACTGCGGCGGGGCGCCGCCAGCGTATGGTGCGTGATTGCTGGGATACGGTCGTATGAGCGAGTGCTGGGTAACCGAGGTGTGCGTGTATTCCGGGCTGAAATGCGGGACATCGATAGTGGCTAAGAGTATGTCATAGATTTATAAAGACTGGGACATGTATTTTCCAATGTAATGTTTTTGAAGTCCTACATACACATATTCCTATATCGTAGCTCGTGAGAAACGGAACTTCAATTTCAGGCCAAGAGACTGCAATCTGCGTGCCAGGACTCATGGTACACCGCCCCGGTACGATATACGACAACTTTACTATAACGCCGCCTATGTGTTCCTTGACTATTCATGATAATCATCGTTCTATTTAGCATACCCCAGCTGAACTCTTTTTCAGCTCAGGACTGATCATGACGATAAACGTGGTCTGTTATTGGGACGTTGCAGAATTTTGCTTATGAGGGACTTCCGGATCATCAAACCATCTTCTGCGACGAATCTGCTTGGAGCAGTTCCGATAGAAGATCATCATAAATAGCTAGAGCCACGTCAGACTTTTGTCAGCCCACTAGAATAGAGTACGTCAAATGAATTTATGATGGACGTACAAGGTTCGGCCTCGTTCTGTAGAAAATCGTGATAGTGAGCTCCTCGCATATCAACCCAAGGCTTCAAACCAAGAGCCTTGCGCTTGTTGAGGACTGCGCGAACCTCGAGAGCATGGTTGGAGAACTCGAACGTGCCTGCGATGGAGCGATCAGCTTTTACACGGAAAAGCAAACGAGAAACACGCACGCTTCCACTGCACTTCAAAATGCTCAGTCTGCGCCCTATCCCCCCACAGCTCGTCCGCCCACTCGAAGGGCACATGTTCGACGAAGATTTCTGTCGCCGGCGTCGCCGCCAGGAGCTCCCAAGCGATGCAGGGATGCACACACTCCAACGCGAGCCGCTCGAGCCGCGGCACGGTGGCGAACGCCTTGGCGCAGTCGAGCACGGGCTCGCCGTATCCCTGGAAGAGGTGGCTGATCCGCGCACTACACGCATCGCCGAGGGGCATTGTGCTGAGGATCGTCCGGAGGTCCTCCGCCGCGGCGGCCGTAGCAAAGTGAATGTGGACGTCGGGCGGCGCGTCCGCGTTGGTGCCCGTGAGCGCACGTGCGTCGCGCCATCCGCACAGACTGAATCCATGTGGACGCGTGCAGAGCGCGGCGGAGCGCACGGACACGAACCTGTTCTCAAACTGTGCGGGATTCGCGAAGGCGTCCGCGAGGGCGCGCGGTAGCGCGAGGACGTCGCACACCGCGGGCCCAGAATCGCCGTAAAGGCACCAGAAGTCGAGCGTGACGTGCGGCGGAGGCTGCACGCAGCGTAAAAGAGCCGCACAGATGCACGTCGCAGCGCGCACGCGCAGGCTGCGCAGCTTGGGCAGTGCGAGCGTGTCGGGGATGTCGAACGGTTCTTCGCTGAGTTCGACCGCGAGGTGCTCGAGGCGCGGCATCCGCGCGAGCGCGCGCACGAGCTCGGCGAGCCCGGTCGTGTAGTCCTCGTCCACTTCGTACACGTCTTCCATCGGTGGTGGGGTGTTGCGGAAGAGCTCGAGCGTCGTCAGCGTAGGGACGCACAGATGCGTCAGCGGCGCCCAGAGCGGAGTGCGGCACACGATTGTCGTCAGCGCGGGAAACGCTGAATGGGTCAAGAGGGGTGCCTCCGTGATCTGGAGGGCAATCAGGCTGGGAGAGGGCTCGATGAGGAGGAGGCGGCGGAGGTTCGTTGCGACGCTTGCGAACTGCGTAACCTGCAATTCCGGAAGGAGCGGCATGACGAGCGTGTCGATACGGCCGATGTAGCTCTCGAGGACCTTCTTGAACAAATCCGTGCGGGTTCCAGGAGCCGACCTCGCAGCTGCGTCGTGCTCGGTGTCTGGCAGGCGGAACGTCACGGTGAGCGGCTGCGTGCCGGCGCGCTGTAGCACTGCTGCGGTCCCTGCTTCGTCGCGCACATCAACGTGCGCCCACAGGATTGCATGCGCCAGCGTAACGTCGCACCAGCGGCGACAGACCTGGGCGAGCGTGACCATCAGCGCCGGCGCAGGTTGGGGATCGTCGGGCGTCCTCTTGCGAGGCTTCAGCTGAGGCACGCCAATGGGCCCGACATACGTGTACTCCCGAACGGGTTTCGGGTTGTCGAGCAGGTACCGGATCCATTTCTCCTGGGCCTCGTGCGCAGCTGTCCTCAGGATCTTCAAGAGGAGCTCGGTTGGTAGCGACTGAATGGTAGCCATGGCGTTCACAGGTGTCTGAATGTGTTCTGACGGAGCCATTGGGTTCAATCGCTACTTTGGCTATGCGGAGGTCCTTACCTCGGTGTGCACCTTTAACAAACCTTTAATGAGAATACGAAGGTGCAGAAGACTGTACTGCACGTCGTGGAGCAGGATCAAGCTAGAAAATGACGCTCACCTGCCAGTGTCGCTATCTAGCTTCTATTTATGCCCGATAGCGTCTGATGTCTGAAATCATGCCTGCCGTAAGCCATGTAAGCGAGCCCGGGAGTTTCTACATACACGACATAAACATAGCATCACGCACAGCATTTGGATGTTGGACATCTACGCGGTAGGCTGCCGCGCTTCCCCATTTTTTGGAGGTCGTGCTCCTCCATTGTCGGATAATTTTAGTGGGAGATGAGTCGTGAAGCACTGAGGCGGTATCGGATATGTCTCGATATCTCGCACGAGTAATCGGCCACTCGTGGAGGTCTTCAAAGGTCTTACGGAAATGGAACCCAATCGTCATAATACTTCAATGCCGTTAATCAGCGCAAGGATAATCATGTCTGCAAAAGAGCATGTCCGTGTAGATGATCGTAACACAGGCGACCTTCGGAAACCCAGCGGCAGCTCAGCTGGCTCGCCCAACCAGCAAGCAGCACTTCTCAGGCATTCTCCCAAGACCTAGACCACAGGGCTGCTGAGCGATAAACTGCATTGGTATGGTCTCGTTGCCGACGTCGCAATCTTACGCGTGAGATTCAATAGACATGTAAATCCTTCCGGTTAAGTACTCAAACCCAGCATCGCAACAGGTTTGCCGCTACTTCGCCCGCCCAAAAAGCCTTTTCCAAGTCTCCCGAGTAAGGCCCTCAAGAATGACTGTGATGGGGAATGACGCCTTTAGTACGACCAAGGGAAGCCCATGTAGCAATCAACGTACTAGGGTTCTCCGTTTTTTGGTGATACTCTGTACCACGCATCTCAGTCCAGGGCTGGAGGCCGAGGGTCTTGCGTTTCTCGAGCACAGCCCGGAACTCAAGAATATGGTCCGTGAACTCGAACGTGCCTCAAAACAGCCGGAAAAGCGTGAGACATCTCACAGCTCGGGAGTGTATCTGTATCACTCACGCCTCCAGGCTCGCTCAGCTTGCTCCGTGCGCTTCCTGTCCCCGCGCATGTCGTCCTCCCATTCAAACTGGACGTGGTCCAGATAGATACGCGTCGCAGGCGTCGCCGCGAGGATCTCCCACGCGATGCTGGGGTATAAGCACTCCAACGCGAGCCGCTCGAGCCGCGGTGCGCAGCAGAACGCCTTCGCACAGGCGAACACGGGCTCGCCGCGCATCCATGAGAGCGAACCATGCAGGCGCGCGCTGGTCAGCTCAGCCAGTGGCAGCGCGCCGAGGACCGTGCGGAAATCCGCATGCGCAGCGCCGAGCGGGAGTGCGAGCGCGACGTCAGGCGGCGCGTCGGACCCGGTCCCGGTGAGTGCCCGCTCGTCGCGCCAGCCGCACAGCGTGTATCCGAGTTGCGTGCCTGAGAGAGCGGCGGTACGCACGGGCGCAAAGGAGCTCGAGAGCGTGCTCGGGTCCGTGAAGACCTCTGCGAGTAGCCGCGGGAGGTCGAGCACGTTGCACTCCGCCGGGCCCGAGTCGCCGTAGAGGCACTGGAGGGCGAGCTTGACGTCGCGCGGGAGCTGAAGGCAGCGCAGAAGCGCCGCGCAGACGTCCGTGGCAGCGCGTACGCGGAGGCTGCGAAGCTGCGGCAGCGCGAGCGTGTCGGGCACGTTAAACGGCTCCTCGCTGATCTCGACCGCGAGGTGCTCGAGGCGCGGCATCTTGGCGAGCGCGCGCAGGAGCTCGTCCATGCTGGTCGTGTAGGCGTCGTCTTCATCGTCTTCGTCGTACATTTCTTCAGGCGAGGGTGGGTTGGTGCGGAAGAGCTCGAGCGTCGTGAGCGTCGACACGCAGAGAGGCGTGAGCGTCGCCCAGAGCGGGGCGCGGCACACGAGTGTGGTGAGGACGGGAAAGGCGGAGTGCGTCAGAAGCGGCGCATGCGCGGGTTCGGTGTCGAAGATCTCCGGCGAGGGCTCGATGAAGATGAGGCGACGGAGGCGCGTCGCGAGACTCGCGAACTGTGCGGTCTGCAGCTCCGGGAGGAGCGGCATGACGAGCGTGTCGATGCGCCCGATATAACTCTCGAGGATCTTCCTGAACAGCGCTGTGCGGCTGTCGGGGTCTTTCCGCGCCTCCGCGCTGAGCTCGGCGTTGGGTAGGCGGAACGTCACGGTCAGCGGCTGGGCCCCGGCGCGCTTCAGCATCGCAATGGTGGCTGCGTCGTCGCGGACGTCGACGTGCGCCCACAAAGTAGAGTGCGCGGATGTTACGTCGTGCCAGACCCGGGAGACCCGGGCGAGCGCGACCATTCGCTCAGGCGCTGGCTGAGGGTCGTCGAGAACGCGTTCGCGAGGAATCGGACGCGACACGGGGTCGTATGCCGACTCTGCCGGAGCAGCCTTCGGGTTGTCTAAGAGGTGCTGGATCCAGGTCTCTTGAGTATCCTGCGCAGAGCATTTCAAGACCTGCGCGAGGAGCTCGATGGGTAGCGACCGGATGGTAGTCATGGCGCCTGGGCGTACTGTGTGCTGGTTGGGAACAACTCTTTCCGTCATAAAGGGCTTAGCTCGGGTACATCGCAGTGTGTACGCGTTTCTCACCTCTGAGAATCTGTAGCCTTCACGCTTTTGAAGACCACCTAGAAGCTGAATGTCGTGGCACGATAAAAAGCTGGCAAGCGCCGCATGGTCCGTCGCCATCATTCTACGTTTTCTGTTTATGCTTGTTGATGTTTTGTGGCTGAGACAAGAGCTACGACGAATTCGACAATCGAGCAGCCTATGCTGCAATGTTTTGGCAATTTTTCTAGACCTGGAACGGATGGCGAATGTGTGTGAAGCTGGCGAATCACCTTCCGCAGGATTGAGACGCGCAGGTCGCGGGAAGCTCTCCGCTGTACAAAATGCTCGGGTCGCGATCGTCGATCTGTATTAGTGTCGGGATATTCGATGCTGCCACGCCAAAGGGACGTCAGGGCCGCATTGAGGAAGCTCAGCGGCTTTTTGACGCGGGAGCGAGGGAGTACTTGAGACCTTGGTAATACGGGGCATGGCGAGATGGCGCGAAGCAACTGGCAGCTCGAGCTGCGCTCACAAGATGATATAGCCTCCTGCGCTTTATGATCATCGCACCTGGGAGAGACAGTTTTGGGAGATGCAACAGTAGGGTCGTAAGCGACCATGGGAAATGATGAAGATGCGCTCGAGCGTTGACAAGCCGCGATGCATACGACATGGTAGCGGGGTATGCTCGGGGGCTGGAAGAAATGCTGACGGGTGTGATGGAGATTCGCACCATCTCATCTGAGTGGGAGTGGGGGGCGCTGTAGTAACCCTCTCCGACTAAATGCTCCGCAGTGTGGAAGGTAGATCTAAGCCGAATGAGCACGCACATGCACCTCAAGCTGACGCGTATGCATCTCAGCTGCTGGCTCTGTGTGTCTAAATTTACCGCACTTGTTACTCAACGATGATGTGTGCATGGTCAATCTTACTATTATGCAGGAAAGCAAAACGATGCTTTGCCTCCACGCAATCGGAAGATTTGAAGTCGATATTCACGAGCGTGAGATACGTTGCCGTCGTAGTTGCGAGCAGCTAATATGTGCGCGGCGCGCTGACATCATCCAGGGCAATGCTGCGTACGTTCTTGCGGTGTAAGAGCTCGCAAAGGCCCGCTACCGTGTCCTCATGGTCCCAGGTGAGGCTATGGACCCGGATGTGCCTCACATCGTGCTGCATAAACGAACGCAGACGCACCTAGAGTTCTGCGGAGTCATCTTGCGATGAGCAGCACAGGACAACATCTGTCGCATTGTGTCGTCGCGCAATGCAGCGTCCTGCAAGCCGCACAGCTCGTAGTCTACTTTCATATCTGCGTCTACCGACAGCGCAGTGCATGGCACAGATTTGAAGCAGACTTCGTGCTGCGCGTCGACTGAGGTACGTCATCCCTCCTTCCTGTGCCGAGACGCACAATTCAAGAGCATCTAAGGTCATTATATGCCATCAGTGAGGCGAATACGACGATTTTTACATCACTGTTACAACCCATCTCCACCTCTGAGCTGCTTATTATGAGGCGCCTCTATGATTTACATAGACCAGAAATAAATGGGGTGCGTGTGTGCGACCTGGGGGATAAAATATTTCGCAAGGCTGTGATGCTCCGGTCACGCGAAGCCCTCTACATATCGCCAAGATAAATAAAACGCCGATGGCAGCCAGATGGTTATGACATCTTGACATCGCCATATTCTCTTCATGATGAAAAACGTTCGATTTCATCACATTATATTGGACGGGCTCGTTGCGAACAGCTTTGATAAATCTGTAGCGCACTGTTAGTCGTTCACGAGTGCAGATCCTGGTACAGCACGTACACATGCACAGCATGGCATCCGCGTATCGGCACGAGAGGTTACCCGCCATACACAAGTGGATTGGAACCGTGACCATCTGTCGCTCAAACATCTCGTCGGGGCGTCGCTATGTTGGGGGCAGAGATTGCCACTGGCTTCGCTCGCCGCGATGTGTTTGACACGAACCACCTCTGTGTTGGGGTCAGACCTTCAGGAGACTCCAAAGATATACCCGCAGAAGAGCATGTTGCGACGGGGTTGACGTGCAGGTCAAAAGGTACTACTATAGGTGCTGGACATAAGGATCAGCCCGAGTTACATACACGTATGCCCACACACCTTCTGCACTAGTGAGCGACTTATGTAAACCAGAGCGCAGACGGATGAACCATTTGCGACGCCAGACAAAGGTGCGTATGCAGAACGCAAGTAGAATCACGCCCACTGGGACGAGCACAGCAGGTAGCAGTGTGCCGATACGTGGCTTCTTTGCTGTGGCGCTAGCTAGCGCAGGATAACTTGAAGGTATCTGTGATGGCCTTGTTGTAATGGAGGCGGATGCTGCAGCGAGCGTGTTGGAGTCTGCTGCTGTTGTTATTGTAGAGGATGAGCCACCTAATGACGAGTTTGACGAACCTGATCCTGGCCAAGACGATACCACCACTGGACGTGTTGAGGTCGTCGACTCGGAGACGGATGTCGACACCGATGCTAAGGGCACTGAGACAAATTCCGCTGGCGTGCTGGAAGGTGCGGATGGCGATGATCCTACGTCCGCAGCGATGCTTGATATGGAAGCCACAGGCGGCGGCGGCGGCACGTACTGTAAGAAGTCGATCCATATAAGATCACCTTCCTGTACGTCCTCTGCAGTGATTGAAAGCGTGTGCGTTCTAGGATCCAGGTTGCCCGATGACCACCACATGTATCGATAGATCGTATTTGTGGGCTGTGGTGATGTTACTCTCGTGGCATTTGCGGTGTCGTTGTCGACTATGAATAGCGACGTGCTTGGCGGCGTCGTGGGTGAGCCGGTGATGGTACCATAGACTGCGATACTGATACCTTGGAGGAGACGTTAGCCTGCGCGCCACATTGGTAGATTTAAGTCGGTCCAGTTCATCGTACCGTCGAAAGTGAATGTCAGCTGCGCGCCATTAGCTGAGGCTCCTCGCCCTGTCCTGCGGTTGCGGTATATCCTTCGTTTCAAATCACCTGGACAAAGACTCATCAACTCACCCGTCGAACTCATGCCCAGGTGCAGAGCTTCCGCCGAGAGACCATTCCCCACTGTACGTAATACTGGGATCACTATCGTCCACCTGTATGTCCGTCGGATTGTCCAATGTTGTCATGGTAAAGGAAGGTGAGGAACACGCAAAGTGGACGCTGCGAGGTCCTGGAAAAAGAGTGTGGGGTCGCAGCAGAGGGCCACAAAGAGTAGTCCCGGTAAAAACGTGATAAAGATTACGGAGGGGCGGAAGCTGCGTTCAAGGGTTATAAGGTTTCCTACGCTCTGTGATGGCCGCATTTTGCGCAGATGGTTTTAGATGACATTAATCCTTACGATCACGTAGGTAACCGCGAGATTCTTCAAGCATGAGGAGAAGCGTTGACGAACTGCAACGTACATTGAACTGTGGCATAGCATGCTTATGATTGAAAGATAATCGTGGTGGCTGGGACGGTGTAGATTCGGCAGTCGAGGAGAAAACGCCAGAACCTCCTTATATGGCTCCACGGTAGTTCACGCTTTAGGAAGTTGAGCCTGGGAAAGCAGCGACGCACGCACCTCAAAGTGACATCTATGCATCGCAGGTACCCATCTGGTACCTTCAAATCTCGACGCACTGACAGCTCAATAATGATAATGATTGATATTCGTGACGAGCTGGATTGAGAGATCACATTCAATAAGTTGTACGTTCACTCTGATGATGCCGTTACAGCCTTTAAATCTCTGAGCGAGGTTACGGATACCCGAGTCGTCGCCTCGTCCGAGGTTCTTCGTGTAGTAAGTCCCGCTGTCGTTCTCTCAAAACAAAAATGATCTCACCAACGCCAAAGTCAATCGTTTCAACTCCGTCCCATTCGACACTTGCGACGTACCTCCGCAGGAGCTCCACGTCTTCTGCTCTGACATTCTTCGCACCCACGATCTTCAGACTCTGCCCACACGCACGACTTCACGTACGTCAAGCACGTACGCCGCGTCGGCGTGCGAGCCGTGTTGTTCTGGCAGCTGGAGGACAAGTGTGCGCAGCGTCGCGCGGAGCAGCGGCACGGGCGACGTCCGGCTCTCTGCCCGATACTCCAGATGCTCGAGTGCCGGAAAGGCAAAGGACCCTGGAGACTGGTCTATGTCGCCGCTGCTCGGGGCTAGAAAGATGAGGGAGCGAAGCTGGGTTGACTGCGCAGCGACAGAGGGAGTGAAGTAGTCGAGGATTGCGGGTGCGACGACCTCCGTGATGCGGTGCATCTCCGTCGCGAGGAGCCGTCTGTATACGTCCTTGCGCCTGTCGACCTCTTCCCGCCAAAGGCGTCCATATGCGAAGGGACCGGCCGGGATACGGAAGGCGGGGGCTATGCTACAGCCCTTCGTGCGCCGCAGGATCTCTTCTGTGGCGTCCGCGTCGATGATGGAGACATCTGACCACAGCGCGGGGCTCGAAAGAGCGGTTGCGCGCCAGAGCCAACAGACATGCGTAAGCCGAATCCAGCGGTACGGGCGCGGGAACTTCGTGTGTCTGTCGGATGTGCTTCGCGCTTGAGACGGCGGACGTAGGCTCCATGGGCATCTTTAGCTGCGTGTCCAAATATTTCAGCGATTAGCTCTGTTGGAAGAGCTGTGATAGAAGTGCTCCCTGTCACTGAGAAGGTCGTCAGAAATCATTCTGCATCTGAGACGAATTTTGAGAACATAGCAGATACCTGGGGACATGGTGGTTCAGGTGAAGAAGAGTGTCGAGCGTCGTCCAAATTCAAGTCTTCGACATTCAAGCGCCCGCGGTTTCCATGGTCGCCCAGCCTTGTCTTGAGGTTGTTGTAGGCTTTGTCCTGCACAAGGCCCTCAAGATTTCTTCACTTCGTCTTATGCACATTCCTACCGTGGATCAGGTATTCGTTTATATTCTGTTGTGCGCGCTTTGCCAGCAAACTGCTCCCGATTCTAACTACTTGAGCGTAATGTCCCAGCGGGTTTGTCCCACTTTCAAACTCCGCTCGCGTGCGCCAGGCGCTAAAGCGTCCCGACGCGACGGCGCGCTTTGAGGCACATCGGCGCGGAGGGCTCGTTATCCTTAATGTATAGCAAATTCGATAGCAAGTGCAATACAAACTGTTACTTACCAAGTCAAAGACAGCCAGATTCCCGTTATTGATCACTGTAATCCGGTATAACCTGGTGGCAGGCGCCTCAATTACTCCAGTAAGCTAGACGAGCTTGAGGGAGTAACGAATCGGCTGCTTAAGTCAATTAGATAGCTACTTCGTCCTAAGTCTCAAAAAAGCACTTCCTCCACCGCTCCCTCCTCGCAAAATTAGCTTAGGCTTAGCTCCTACTTTGGGCTCACCAGCTTCCTCCAAACCCTCCTATTTATTTGTCAATGGCAGTTCCACCCTCGAGGATCTGCGAGACCTGTAATGAGGAAAAGCCCGAAGACAGCTTCGCGCGAAGCAAGAAGAATATGGCGCACCTAAGCCCAAACTGCGCGGCTTCGAGGTGAGCTCATATTAGCCCATTCACGCCATGCATTTACCCACGACCTTACCTGGAAGCTCGACAACAACCACGAGAAGGCGGCGGAGAGATGTGCGCGACTCCTCCGAGTTCTTGCTGAGGCCATCGAAAAGCGCAAGGACGATAGCGATCAGCGGTGGGTGGATAACGCCATGAAGAAGGCGACCCCTGCAACAAACCTCGCACAAGAGATCGAGTTGCACGAGAATCGCCGCACCCTGCCAATCACCAACACCTCCTCTAACATGCACTTTTTCCGGTATTCTACCCCTCCTCCTCGTTAATAGCTCATGTATACCTCTGCGCCGTATGCTAAAATATAATACTCGTTCGAATTTACACCTTAACGGCCGCCCTTCATGCGTCCACAGCGACTTCGAGCACGATTTTGGTTTTAGGCGGCAAAAACATACCTGACCTCCATGAAATAAGTATTAACAAACGGACCTGCCCGGAATCGAACGCGCAGCCTCGTTGATTTTTGAAAACGCGTTATACACAGCGCCATCTAACCAACTCAGCTATACAGCCTTGTACGAGGTGGGCTATACACGGTATCCGATGTGACACGGCATCCACAATACCCTGGTATAATCCAACGGGAGCCGACTTCGCCGAGTAGCCCGAGATACTTGGAAGGGTTACAAAAACTCTCAATTCTGCTTGAATCAAGTCTATATAGTACAGCGTATAGTCATTCTGCACGCCGGTGCCTTAAAGCGCGCCGTCGCGTCGGAACGCTTTAGCGCCTGGCGCACGCGAGCGGAGTTTGAAAGTGGGACAAACCCGCTGGGACATTACGCTCAAGTATTCTAACTGAGGATCCTCAGCGGCACGTATGTCTCAGGCTTGAACGAGGTTTAGACTGGGTCCACCACGCAGGCATCTTGTGTAACACTCACCGTGGCGCAGGTGTAGCACCTCGGCTCCGTCCCAGCATAGCTCGCAGACATGTTTCCTCACGTTTTCGATGCCATCCGCTTTGACGCTCTTTGCGCCTACGGTCTCGAGCCTGCGCAGGGAGCGACCCTCCGCGACGCCGCTGGAAGGAAGCTCGGCGAGGTCCGCCATCAAGCTTGACGCGTCAAGCGAGACCGGCGTATCATCAGTTCGACTCTGAGATCAGCATGGCAAACGTGCACCGTGAAGAAAGAGCCGCGCACTGTTCGCCCACGCGTCCAGCCACCGCTCCGCGTCTGCAGGTGCCGATGGCCTGGAGGTGATGTTCGCGGGGCTAACGTCCGTCGCGGCCGTACTGGCAGGCACCTCGGGCGCGTGGACGGCCTCTGAATCCTCCAGGACGGGGAGGCAGGTCGACGAACGAGGTACGGCGCTTGTGCACTGCCTCGCGAGATTTGTCTGCTCTTGTTGTGGGCCCCGCAAACCTGCTGTTGCTGTGTAACCCAATCTGCAGCAGCATTTTCGCGGTATATTGCCGGTCCGGCGATCAGGAAAACATAAAGGTGTTACTAGTATCTGGGGTATTGAACATGAAGCTTGAAGACAAGGACACGCTAATTTCTATCTGCGTCAATGGCAAGCTGAGTCAGGACGCCAGGCCAGCGACAATGGGCATGGTAGACCTACCGTATGTCAGGTTCATGCTCTCGACTCTGTCCCAGTTGACCTCTGCGACGTGTTCGCGCAGCCCCTCGACATCTTCTGCTCGGACGTTCTGCACGCGCGTGAGTTTTAGCCGGCGTATCGCGCGCTCTTCTGCCGTGCTAGCAGCGAGGAGCTGAGCGAGCTCTCTCATGGTGTTTGGCCGCTCTGGAACAATAGCTTCGGGCCCTACGGAGATTCTCTGTGAGGGGACATATAGCTATACAGAGAACATGTGCGTACTGGGAGCCCGTTCGTCCTCCCACTGCTTCGCGTCCTCGGGACCCGACGGCTTGAACTTGACATTCTCCAGCGCAACGTCCGCCGCCGTCGTAGTCGGGAGCAAATAGACCGCGAGGTCCGCCTTGACACCGTCCAGCACTATGCTGCGCAGCCGCGCGCCGCGCGCGAGCTGGTCAAAGCCCGCGTACGGCCCGAACAGGCCCAGATGCCTGCACACGATGCGGACGTGCTCGACGCCGTGCAGCGCAAACACGCGCAGAAGCACCACGAGGTCCGCATCGGCCTTGCGCATCCCGCAGCGCAGCACGACGTCCGCCGCACCCGCGGCGTACCGCGCGTCCGCGCGCCTCCAGCCGCGCAGCACGTACCCGCCGCCGTCCGCGGACTCGATCGAGAAGGCCGCGCAGGGTGCAGACAGTGTGCTGGGCGGGCCCTGGAGCACCGCGGCGATCGCGTGCGGTACGGGCCGCGGGGCCATGTCGGGCTGGATGTTTCGCACGACGGATTCGATGTCCAGCCGTGCGTCGGGCGGCAGCGCGACGTGCTGCAGGAAGTGTGCGCACGCCGGCGCGACGCCGATAAGCCGCACGGTGTGGAGGCGTGCGGCAGGCACGGGTTCGTGTTTGATCTCGGGTACGGGGGGCACGTTGCGCGAGTCTGCGATGCTCACGTCCAGCGCCTCGAGGCGGGGCATGCCGCGCAGCGCGCGCACGAGCTTGCGCACGCCGAGCATGTACGCCGTGTAGGGGTCCACGGCGTTCTCCCACATGGGTTGCACGACGAGCGTACGTAGCGTCGCGCAGAGCAGGGGCACGGGCGAGATACTACCCGCCGCGCGGTACTCGAGGTGTTCGAGGGCCGGGAACGCATATGCCCCAGGCGCAGAGCTAATCCTGCCCAGGTCGGGGGCCAAAATAACGAGAGAGCGTAGCTGGGTTGCTTCCCCTACTACGTCGGAACTGAAGTCTCCAAGCATCGCTGGTGCAGTGACTGCCGTGATGCGGCGAGTCTCTGCCAGGAGCAGCCACGAGTACAAGTGCATGCGCTTGTCGACCTGCTCCCACGGGAGGCCTCCGGGCGCTGGGGATTTGGCGGGCAGGCGGAACGTGACGGTGATGTTGAGGCTTCTTGTGCGTTGTAAGATTTTGTATGTGGGATCTGTATCAATGAGGGAGATATTCGTCCACAGCGCGGGGGTCGACAGGGCGATTGCGCGCCAGAGACTGCAGACGTGCGTGATTCTTATCCAGCAGTATGGCCGTGGTAGCCGTGGGTCTGCTGGAAGTAGTTCGTGCTTGAGGCTGCGGATGTATATCTCGTGAGCGTCTTGAGCTGCGTGCCCGAATATCCCCGCGAGTAACTCTGTTGGAAGAGTCGCCATAGGAGATCTACCAGCTATTGAAAGGTTGCTCAGCGATAAAGCTGCGTTCTACGCGATGTTAAAGGGAAAAGGAAATACCTGTGGACATGGCCATGGTGGTCGAGGTCAAGAAGATTATCATTGAGCGCCGCCCTGATTGCAGCCTCCGACTCGCAAGCGCCAGGCGTTCAGGATCGCCCTGCATGCATGCATGCCTAGACCATCGCTGCCGAGTGCTATTGCGATGGAACAAGCCGTGATTGATTCAAAACGGTAATCGAAGTTTCGTACCCCTGACCCTGAGGGTCGCACGAGGTTCACAGTGCTTAAGTAGAACTTACATAAAGCCCCGCCAACGAAGCACAGAGCGAAAGAAAGGAAGGGCCCAATTCCGTGGATTCAGCTCTAGCAGCGTATACGGTGTCTATGAAGCTGTCCATGACGCAGTGATTGTGATAGCCAGGCCCACGCCGGCAGCAAGTACCCTGTTTACTGCGCACATGATGCCGCAGCTCATCCACGTATCGGATCGTTTTGATGATACCGCCTCAGAGAGTGCATTCCGCGGTCCACGGCTCCTCCGTATAACGAGGTGAATACGGGCCACGCAGCCAGTCCTCAAACGCCTGCGTCCCCCAGTTCGGAGCTGCACATGCAACGTCGTGAGTGAGCCAAAGTAACAGAACCGTATGCGAGAGCATACGTACCAGGCGGGGGCGGGATCTCCCTGTCGCGGCGCATCTCGATGAAAGGCTCCAGCCCGCGCACCGTGCGCGCCGCACAGACGGCGGCGATGTCGGAGACGTGGTCCGTGAACTCGAACGTGTCTACAAAAGCACGGTGAGGCGGAGCAGTGCCAGTGAGGAAGCGACGAGGCCTACGATTCCACTTCTTCTCCATCTCCTCCGTGTGTGCCCTGTCCCCCGTCAGCGCGGCCTTCGTCTCGAACCGCACCTCACGGAAGAACATGCGCGAGAGCAGCTCCCACGCGATGGAGCCCTTCATGCGCGCGAGCGCCAGCTGCTCCAACGCAGGTCGCGTGCAGAACCAATGCAGAACGCGCGGGCGCACGCGAAGACGGGAACGCCGTGCGCCCAGACGAGGTATCCCAGGCGCGCACTCTCCACCGCGTGCAGCGGCAGCACATCGAGGAGCGTGCGGATATCGGCGCGGCCCGCGCCCTTCTCGAGCAGGAGCTCGACGTCCGGCTCGGGATCGCTTTGTGCGGCCCTGAGGGCGAGCGCGCCGCCAGCCGCGCAGTCTGTGGCCGCCGTGGGCGTTGGTGTGGGTGTGTGCGGCGCTGAGCACGGGCGCGAAGCGCGTGTTGGGGGGCGAGGGCGCGACGAGGCTCTCGGTGACGAGCTCGAGGACGGTCGTGTTGCTGTGGGTGGCGAAGGGCGAGTCGTAAAAGCGTTCGAGGCGCATTTTGACGCCGCGGGGGAGCGTCGCGAGGCGGAGGAATACTGCGCATACGCGCGTGGTCGCCCGGATCTTGAGCACCCGGAGGTGCGGCAGCGCGACCTTTTGCGCGTCCTACAACACGTCCGCGAGCTCGACGTCGAGGTGCTCCAGCCGGGGCGTGTGCTCGAGCGCGCACATGAGCTCGTCGCGGTCCTTCAGGCACGCCGCGCCGTCCTCGTCCGCTCCGTTGCGCAAGTCCAGCGCGAACGCGCGCCTGACGACGAGCGTGCGCAGCGCGGCGTGGGCGGCGCCCACAGCGGCAGGCTGCACACGAGGTGCGCGAGCGCGGGGAAGGCGGCTGGGCCGGGGCTCGCGGGGACGACGGCGTCCGCGGCGGGCGCGGGTGTGGCGCTGGTGAAGATGAGGCGGCGGAGACTGGTGGCCTGCGCAGCGAATTGTGGGGGAAGAGTCCGGGGAGGGAGGGCATGAGGAGTGTGTCGACGCGCGAGATGTTGTTTCTGACCATCCGCCGAAATTGCGCTGTGCGGCCGTCGACCTTGAGACCTCCTCGGCCGTCTTAGTCCTCGCGAGGTACCTGGTAGGTGACAGTGAGCGAGTGCGAGCCCGCGCCGTTCAGCATGCGTGCAGCGGCGCGCTCCAGGTCAACGTTCACGTGGGACGAGAACGCGGTGTGGGTCTGGAGAACGTCGGGCCAGAGGCGGCAGACACGTGCGAGCTGGAGCATGAGGAGCAGCCGTGGGTCGGCGCTGGTCCCAGAACGAACACCGCGGACGCCTGCCTTGTTCGCGGACCAGGTGTTGTATCTATTCTTCCTGTGCATCCTGCATGTAGCATTGCAGCACGAGCACGATGATCTCGAGTGGCAGGGAGTAGATGGTCGGCATCGTCGTCTGCAATTTCGTGCTTCTGTCCTGACCGAAACAAAGAATGTGAGAATCGGTGTTCGGAATAGTCCTGGAGCAGTTTCGATGTAATGGAACATATCTTAAGTTTGTCTCCGAGGAAAGTTCGCTGCGCCGAGGAAGAGGGGAGGTCAACGGAAGAGGTCAAGAGACGGACGGCGGTTGTGTGACACCTAGAGAGCTCCGTTTGCTCCTGTTGTGACCGCGAGCTCTTGCCGAGGGTCAACGACGGAGAGTCGAAGACAGACCCACACGTCCCAAACCATCCTCGCAAAAAAACAACACTCAATTCTCCCCCAAAGCATATACACCAATCAAGCAAAAAGCACAGCGACAAACCACAACGCACAAAGCACAAAAACACCTCCCCACCCTCCCATCATCTCAATCACTACCGCCGCCCATACCCCCCGCCGACATGTATCCGCCCACGCCCGTAGCCCACACCGCGGCCCAGGCCGCGCCCGAGCCCGCGCGGCGGCATCGGCGGCCGCCGCGTGTTCACGCGCGGTGTGTCTTCGACCGCCGTCGCGTCGTCGTCGTCTTCTGCGTCCTCGACGTGCGCATCTGGGGCGTTGTCTGAGCCGTCGTGCGCCGCGCCGTGCGCGCGCCCCCGGCCTCTCCCGCGCGTCTGCGTCCTGGAGGGGCCAGAAGCGCCGTCGACGTCCATAGCGCCGTCGCTCGCATTGCGCGCGTGCCCTGGCGGGGCATCGTGCACTTGCTGCTTGTGGTGCGCGGGACGACGCTGCGGATGGTGGTGCTGAGGCTGAGGAAGATGGTGCTGCTGGTGTCCGCCTTGCGCGTGCGCGTTCCCGCCGGCCTTAGCCCGCACGCGCGGCGGGACGAGCGCGAGCGCGTCGACGGCGCGCGCGAGGGCGTCGTCCGCGGGCGCGGGGCGCGCGGGTTCGTCCGCGTCCGAGTCGTCCTCGACGAGCGGGCCGTCGGCGAGCCGGAACGGGCTCTGCGCGTGCGTGTGCGGCGGGGGGTCGCGTGCTGTCGTGCGGTCGACGGGTGCTGGCGCGGACGGGGTGTGGGATGGGGTGTGGTAGGCGGGGACTTCGTTGGTGGTGGCGGCGCCGGGCTCGCGTGGCGCCCACTTGTTTCGGACGAGGCTCGCGCCCTCGCCCCACTTCTTGAGGAGCCCGCCGACGCCCTTGTTCGTGACGGCGAAGAAGTATTCTTTCGGGTAGCCGTGTGCCTGGATGAGGTGCAGCCGGCGCGTTTTGGGGGTCGCGAAGGTTTTGGGGCAGCTCGCGAGGTGGCAGGCGAACTGCGTTTGCGGGGCAAAGCGCGGGCAATGGGGCAGCAGCGAAGTGTGTGGGGTGTGGCGTTCAGAAGTGTACGTGGGATGGTGGGATAGTAGGATGACGACAAGTAAGGTCTCTGGTAAGCTGCCTGGAAATGATGAAGAAGCGCAGCACGCACAATTTTCTCCCCCTTCTCCTTCCTCAGGGCAGCAATCGGGTCGTGACACTCCGTCTGGTGCTACTTCGCGCCATCAACCACCACGTACACACCCCACAGACGTGCCACTCACCAGCTCGAGGAGCCGCGGCTCCGGAAACACCGCCCCGCATCCCTTCTCCGCGCACACATGCGCGTGGTACGTGGCGTAGTGCCGCTCGAGCTCGGCCGCGCTCGCGAGGTGGCACGGGCGGTTCGCGGGCGGGTTGCACGTCGGGGGGAGGGTGCAGAGGAGCTGGCGCTCCATGGCAGATTCTGGCGGTGTGAGGCGCAGGGCTTTTACAGTCGAGCTTGGGGAAGATGGCGAGGACGAGCGGGGCGAGAGGGGTCGTTTGGCGGACATGATGCTGGCGCGTGTCCGGGTGTCGTGTGAGGCGTTACGTAGGCGGGCGGGGCGATTATCTGGTAATGTGTCGTGTATATGAAGGACAAGATGCGAGGGTATACATAAAAATGGGGGAGCCGAGACAAGAGGCGGAAGAGAGGATGATGGAGGAGGGCAGAAGACAATGGACGAGCGCGCGAACTTCAGGCACGCGTCCTTGGGCTCAATTCGGCAAGCAAAGCCTTTGGATCCTAACAGGAACAAACACAGCTTGCTCCTGACGACAGCGTCGGTGCAGCCGCAATATTTCTCCAGGTGTGCTCTAAGCCATTTGTTTGTCGCGGAAGCTGAGGGGCTTGCGTATCGTTTTGCAGGAAACATGGCGTCGCCTATCATGTCCCTCCCGCCCGAGATATTGACGCAAATATTCGCGGAAGCCGCTCGCGACGCACACGAGACATACGTGCGCAGTCTCAAGCACGAAAGCCTCCCCAGAGATCCAGAGCTCCCACGCCCGTACAGCTGGATTACTTTGACACACGTTTGCCGCCTCTGGCGCGTGATTGCGCTCTCGAGGCCCGCACTGTGGTCAGACATCTCCGTCATCGACGCAGACGCCACGGAAGAGATCATGGAGCGCACGAGAAGCCACACCATCACCATCACCTTCCGCCTGCCCGCCAAATCCGTGACGAACGGCGACCTTCCGTGGGCGCAGGCCGACAAACGCATGGACCTCTACTCCTGGCTGCTCGAGACAGAGCTCCACCGCACCACGGCAATCACCGGACCAGCGATGCTCGGCGACTTCAGCCCCTTCGTCGTCGCACAGGCGACGCGGCTGCGCGCCCTCGCCATCACCGCCCCGAACATCGGCCCCATCGCCACCGCGCCCGGCGCGTTCGCCTTCCCCGCCCTCGAACACCTCGAGTACCGCGCGGCGGGCCGCCATTCGCCCGCGCCCCTGCTCGGCGCGACGCTCCGCACGCTGCTCGTGCAGCCCGCGTGGCAGGACGCCGTCGACCCCGCCGCGACGTACGTCCTAGACGCGCGCGAGCTCGTGCGCGCGCTCCGCGGCATGCCGCGCCTCGAGGCGCTCGACGTGCGCATCTCCGACACGCACGGCGCGTCCCCGGCGCCCGAACATGACGCTGTGCCTGCGCCGCACCTCCGCACCGTGCGCCTCGTCGGCGCCGCGCCGGCGTGCGCGCACGTCCTGCAGCACGTCGCGCTGCCGCCCGACGCACGCCTGGACATCGAGTGCGTCGCGCGGGACGTCACGCCCGACATGGCGCCGCGGCCCGTGCCGCACGCGATTGCGGCGGTGCTCCGCGGGCCGCCGTGCGCCTTGTATGCGCCCTGCGCGGCGTTCGCCATCGAGGGCACGGACGGCGGGTACGTGCTGCGCGGCTGGCGGCGCGCGGACGAGCGGTACGCCGAGCGCGCGGCGGACGTTGTGCTGCGCTGTGGGGCGCGCGAGGCGGGCGCGGTTCTCGCGGTGCTGCTGCGCGTGTTTGCGCTGCATGCTGTGGAGCATGTCCGTATCGCGTATGGGCAGCTGGACCTGTTTGGGGCGTGCGCCGGCTTTGAGGAGCTCGCGCGGGGGGTGCGGCTGCGCAGCATGGTCCTGGACGGCGTCGAGGTCGCGCTCGTGAGCTGTTTGCTTCTGAGTACGACGGCGGCGGATGTTACGCTGGAGAATATCAAGTTCAAGCCGTCGGACCCTCGGGACGCGAAGCAGTGGGAGGAGGAGCGGGCTGCCGGTACGTGCGAATTCTGCGCATACATATACACTTGCTCACAGAGAGTTTCTGTAGGGCCCGACGCCGTGGTTCTAGAGTCACAGAAAAGCATGAGAGCGCTCGCGCAGCTCCTCGCTGGAAGCTCGACAGTGCGCTCGCTGCGCACCCTGCGGCTCAGACGCGTGACGAACGTCAGGGCACAAGACGTCGACGCACTGCGGGAGCACATCGCCGTGCTGGAGTGGGACGGAGTCGAGAGCATCGACCTGAGCTACGACAGGTCCACTACTACCGTCGTCAACAGCCTGGCACCCTGACCCCGCCTACCGTTGACGCAGATAGAAATTAGCATGTCCTTGTCTTCATGTTCAATAACACGGACACCGGAGAACACCTCGAGGTTTTCCCTCATAAGCTTCATCGTCGGAACGGCCATGGACCGCGAAAGCCTGGCTCGCGCCGCGGATTGACTTGGTCACACAGCGACCTAGTGACACAGGCCCCCGAACGACGAACTTGACGGCCTGCGACCGGTTGACCTGGGACCGATTTTGTGGTCACAGACGTCCAGTATACTGTCATTGTGCTGTCCTCGAGCCTCTGGACGGAATCGCCCAGCTCGCGTGGGTCACAACAAGGGCAAACAAAGCTCGTGGGGCGGCACACAAGCGCCGCCCGCCTCTTGACCTCGTTCGTCGACCTGCCTCCTAGGGTAGATCCACACCGCGGCTAACTGGCGTTGGAAGCAGATCTGAGGTATGTTGTATGATCTTTTACAACACTTTCTTCTTTCATTGCCGCGGTCTCTTTTGACCGGCGCCCATCGGGAGGCTCCAGCCCAGAACTTGGAAGAGATGTCGAGTTACACGAGGGCAATTCCGGATACCATTCCTCTAACTTCTTGCTCCAGTCAGACCTGAAGTACGGAACTGCAGACGGCCATGCCGACCATCTACTCACTGCCACTCGAGATCGTCGTGCTTGTCTTGCAGTGCTACATGCAAGAAGCACAGGACAAGTGGATACAACACTTACTCGACGAGCAAGGGAGGCGTCGACGTACTCGTTCTTTAGTCCGCCTCCGCCTAAAGCTCCCAGTGCACCGCCTTTCATCACGTTTAAGCTCTCCCATGTCTGTCGACTCTGGCGCGACATCCTTGGCGCCCACACCGGCTTCTGGTCGCACGTGGATTTTGACCGGGAGAACGTCGCTACACGCATGCTGAACGGCGCAGGCTCTCATTCGCTCACTGTCACCTACCGGATCCCTAGTGAGGACTGGAGTGGCCACGGCGTCGTCAAGGTCGATGGCCGCACAGAGCAACTCCTACAGATGCTCAGGGACAACATCGCGCGCGTCGACACGCTGCTCATGCCCTACCTCCCCGAACTGTTCACCCCAGAGTTCGCCGCGCAGGCCACCAGCCTCCGCCGCCTCATCTTCACCGGCGACACACCCGCGCCCGCCGAGGACGCCTTCTTCCCCGCTCGCTTCGGCCCGGGCGCGTGCCCCGCGCTCGCGCACCTCGCGTGCACCCTGCCGATGTGGGAGCCACGTACGCCACTCTGCGTGCCCGCGCTGCGCACGCTCATCGTCAAACGCGTGTTCGTGCCGGACGTGCTCAACGGCGCCGGCGAGGACGGCGAGGCGTACCTCACCGACCTCGACGAGCTCGTGTACGCGCTCGCGCACACGCCGCGCCTGGAGCACCTCGACGTCGCGCTCGCGGACGTGTTCTGGGACGCGCAGAAGGCCGCGCTGCCAAAGCTCCAGGCGCTCAACATCCGGGCGACGACGCGCGTATGCGCCGCGGTCCTGCACCTCGCCGCCCTCCCGCATGACGTAAAAATGCACGCCGAATGCCTCTCCGACCCGGCCTTCGCGACCAACAGCACCACTGCCGTCCTCGAGCTCCTCACCGAGGCCCTCGCCGCGCCTGCGCCGCCCAGCACACGCTTCGCACCCGCGCGCAGCGCCGCGCTCGCCGCCCGCGGCGCGTACGGCAGTACTACGCTGCGCGGCTGGCGGCGCGCGCGCGCGCTCAGCGCCGCCGCGCCGGACGTCGCGCTCCTGCTCGAGATGGGCGCGGACCGCGCAGACATCCGCGCGCTCCTCGACGTGCTGCCGCTGCACGCGGTGGAGAGCGCGCGCGGCTGGGCGGCCTCGTCTGGGCGCAGGGCGCGCCGGTGTTCGCGTGCGCGCGCGCGTTCTGCGCGGGGCGCGCGCTGCGGCGGCTCGCGCTCGAGTGCGTGGAGGGCCCCGGCGCGTGGGAGCTGCTCGCGCGCACGCCGGCGACGCGGACGTTCTTCCGTGGCGTGCGGTTTGAGATGAGGGGCGCGCGGAAGGGGGATAGCGCGCTGACGGAGGAGTTGGAGAGGATGTGCAGCCGTGCGTGGCCTTGCCCCATTCTCTCGTCCTGCGCTCACTGCTTCCAGACACGTTCGAGTTCACAGACCACGTCTCCGAGTTCGCCGCCGTCTGCGCGGCGCGCACGGCACGCGGGCTGGAGCCCTTCGTCGAGATGCGCCACGACAGGGAGGTCCTGCGCCCGCCTGGTGCGCGTGCTCTCGCATGTGTTTCTGTGTCCGGCGCGCTCACGACGGCGCTCTTTGCAGGTCCGGAGTGGGGGACGCAGAATTATGAGGACTGGCTGCACGGCCCGCATTACATGCGGTATACGGAGGATCCGTGGACTGCAGAGTGCACGTTATAGCGTGGCTGTCGCTGGCCGCGTCGCTAGGACCGGGCGGGCGGATGAGCTGCGGCGGTGCGCGCGCAGGAGCTGGGGCGGGCATCGCGGTTCTCTGTTGCCTGTGCTTTGTAGTCTTCGGAGAATAGAACGTATTAGGCCGAACTTAGACTCCCGCACCTTCCCTTCCGCACTCGCTTTTCGCTCGCAAATTCTCTGCTGGTTCAGTTGTGAAATGTAGTCGAAGACGCTGTGCCGCGGCGTCAGCAGACGGGCCCGGGGTGGGCTGGCAGCGGGGAGAAGGGGCGAGGTTCTTGGATTTCCGTCGTATACTGTAGGTCTCCGATAATATGATGTAGTGCCAAATTTCTCCGCGTTCTGTCGGCCTGATCATCTATACGGTCGCTAAGTCTTGGAGGACGGAGAACCAATTTATCTACACCGACTACGCTACATACATAGCTCAGGTAGTAAAATACCTCGTCGGCTCGTGAGGCAGCTCCTGAGGCGAGCCGGGCGCTTCATCTGGAGGCAAAATTTGGAGCGCGCGAGCTGCAGTCGCTTACCTGCACTTTGATCAGAGACCACCATGTCCACAGGTACTTCGACATCTGTTTTCGCTAGAACACAGCATTGACACTACTTCGCTTCGCAACAGATTCTTCCGTCGCGTCTCTGCCGCTCGAAATATTCGTGGATATATTCGGGCACGCGGCGAGAGATGCTCATGACGCGTACATCCGCAGTCTTAAGCACGAAGCGCTTCCGACAGACCCAGAACGAGCATGCCCTTACTCCTGGATCCGACTCACACATGTCTGCCGTGTCTGGCGCTGGATTGCGCTCACGGCGCCCGCGCTGTGGTCCGACGTGTCCATCATCGACGCGGACGCTACCGACGAGATCGTGGCGCGCACAAACGGCCGCAACATAACCGTCACCTTTCGGCTGCCCAAGTCTGGGGAGGACGATCTCCCGTGGGAGCAAATCGACAACCGCATGGACGTCTACGCGCTGCTCATCCAGGACGACATCCACCGCATCACGGCCCTCACCGTCCCGGCGATGCTCGAGCTCTTCATCGCGCCCTCCGTAGCGAACGCCAAGCAGCTGCGCTCCATCACCATGCTCGCTCCAAGCATCGGCAACGGCGCGCCCGGGCCTGCTCCGTTCGCGTTCCCTGCGCTCGAGCACCTCGAGTACCGCTGCCCCGGCCACTTCTCGCCCGTCCGCATGTTCAGCCCGACGCTGCGCTCGCTCGTCGTGCAGCCGCTCTGGGAGGATGTCTCAGTGCCACGCGACCCCGTGCGCCTGCTCACCGCCCCCGAGCTCGTACGCGCCCTCGCTAGGATGCCCCTGCTCGAGTCGCTCGACGTGCGGCTCCGCGACGCATCCGAAGACGAGCAAGTGCAGACGGTGGCGGCGTCCCGCCTGCGCCGTGTACGCCTCATGGGAAATACCACGGCCTGTGCGTACATTCTCAAACACGTCGCCTTGCCGCGCGACGTGCAGCTCGCCGTCGAGTGTCTTGCGGACCAGGTTCGGAACGCGGACGTCACGGTTCCCGTCCTCCACGCGCTCGCAACAACACTTGTGGCGAACGGCAATGCGCCAGTTGCGCCATGCCATGCGCTCTCGATTGAAGCTGACGCCGAGCCATTCGTGTTCCGTGGCTGGCGATCTGCCGACCCGGCGGGTGTGCGCGGCGAGCCGGACATCTCACTGCTCTGCCTTCGGGAGGGACGAAGCGCGGACTTTGAGGCGCTTCTGCGCCCCTTCACTGTGCGCGCCGTGCAGCAGATCCGCATAGCGCGGGTGCCGCGGGACCTGTTTGGCACGTCCGTTGGTCTCAGTGCCGTCGTTCGGGGCAAGAACCTCCGGCACCTGGTCTTGGACGGTGCGGAGGCTGTCCATGCGCTCGAGGTGCTCGTCAGCACGACCGCGACGGACGTCACCCTTGCGGACATCAACTTCAAGCCGTCGGAACCCGCAGAAGCGGAGCGGTGGCTGGACGCGTGGGCGATCAGTACGCGGCTTTTTCTCCACGTTGCACGTTTGCCATGCTGACCTCAGAGACGCAGCTGATACGCCTGTTTCGCCTGACGAGCCAAGCTCGATTGCGGATCTCGCTGAGCTTCTTCTCAACCGCGCCGCGGAGGGTCGTTCCCTGCGCAGGCTCGAGATCGTAGGCGCAAAGAACGTCAAAGCGGACGGCATCGAAAACGTGAGAAAACATGTCGGCGAGCTACGTTGGGACGGAGCTGAGGTCGTACACCTGCGCCCCGGTGAGTGCTCCGCCAAATTTTGGCATGGCGGACCCAGTCTCACAATACATGACCCCTCGTTCAAGCTTAAAAATATACGTGCCGCTGAGGATCATCAATTATATTTGGAAGCAATTTGTTAGCGAAGCGCGTAAAGCAGAATATAAATGAATACCAGCTTGGTCCACGGTAGGCATGTGTGTAAGACGCAGTGAGAAAATGTTCAGGGCTTTGTGCAGGATGACGACCTTCCTTAGATCCCTTCTAGGTCTCCTACCACATCTCCGAGTTCTCCACCGCCTGCGTGCGGCGCGCGGCGCGCGAGCTGCAGCCCTTCGTCGAGATGCGCCACGCCAGGAAGGTCCCGCCGCTCCCGCGCCCCCTTTGTACATACGCTCTCACCCGCGTGTTTCTAAGCCTGGCTTGACCGTGACTGCCGCATCTGCAAATCCAGACGTTGTGATACACGCGTTCCGCGACTGGTCTTATGGCATGCGGCACCCGCGGTATACGGAGGAGCCAATTGCGAGGAGCAGTTGTCGCTCCGTAAGTTTTCTCGTTGCATCCGGCGTCCTATGCGAATGTCAGCGTTGCTTCAATTTGAACCTGGCGGTGGACACCATCGAAGCCTGGGGTCAGAGTGAAGACAGGTCGCTCGGCGAGAATGAGAACGAGAACGAGATGGATTGAACTGACTACGGGGCGACCAAGCCCGAGACTGGGCGCTTCGAATGCCTCGCCCAATCCGTACGAAGCCTCGTGGCATACCTTCCTTTATCTCGACCACCATGTCCACAGGTAGCTATTTTTTCCAATTGATTTAGACGGAGCTGTGTGACTTACAACCCTCTCAGCGGCTGCTAAATCCCGTATCATGGCTCTACCACCGGAGCTATTCGTGGAAATATTCGGGCACGCAGCTAGAGATGCTCATTGCGCCTACCTCCGCAGTATCAAGAATGAAGCACTTCCGACAGACTCAGCCTGCCCAAGCCCGTATTGCTGGATCTACATTACGCATGTTTCCCGCCTTTGGCGTGCGATTGCGCTCTCAAGGCCTGCGTTATGGTCGGACGTCTCCGTCATCGACGCGGACGCTACCAAAAAGATCATGAAGCGCACAGGAAGTCACAGCATCACCATTACCTTCCATCTTTCCGTGAACCCAGATACAGGCTCGGTTAATCTAAGGGCAGGGGTCTTCGACAGGATATCCAAGTACAAATGCCTGCTCACGGAGGAGATCCGCCGCGTCACGGAGGTCACCGCACCAGCGATGCTTGAATGCTTCACCCCCGCCGTCGCGGCGCAAGCGATCCGACTTCGCTCCCTCGTCCTTCTTCCTCCGAATGCCGAAGATATCAATCCTTCGTCCACGTCGCTCGCGTTCCCGGCGCTCGCACACCTCGAATTCCGCGCCGCATGCCGCGGACTGCCGACACCTCTGCTCTGCGAAACGTTGCGCACGCTCGTCGTACAGCCCGCTCGGTCGGACGTTTGGCACCACCCTGATAGAGCGCAGGGACTCGACGTGCTTGATCTCCTGCCGGCGCTGTGCCGCATGCCCCTCCTCGAGTCATTGGATGTGAGCATCTTGGATACCATGGCTACGCTCGCCGACTCCGGAAACGTGCCCGCGCCGCACCTTCGCAACGTGCGGATTGCCGGTGCGGCGTCGGTCTGTACATACTTCCTGCAGCACGTCGCTCTGCCACCTGACGCACGCCTGGCCGTCGATTGCACCGCGCGGGACTTCATGTACCGTGGGGTCCCGATAGCAGTCCCCCACGCAATGGCGACACAGCTTCACGATTCGCATAGCGCCCTGCATGCGCCCTGTGAGGCCTTCTCAATCGAAGACGCGGACGGCGGGCACGTACTGTGCGGCTGGCGGCGCGCGGACGAGCGGTTCGCGGCGGATACGGCGGACGTCGTGCTACGCTGCGCGCCGTACGAGCTCGCGCCGTACCTCGGAGTCCTCCTGCGCCCGTCTACGTTAGGCGACGTGGAGCATGTCAGGATTGCGTGCGCGCACCTGGATCAGTATGTGCTCTACAATGGGTTCACCGAAATCGCACGCCGTGCAGGCGTGCGCAACCTGGTGCTGGACGGCGTCAAGGCTGGGATGGTGCTGCGTCTCCTTCCCATTACGGCGGCAGCGAGCGTCACGCTCATGAGTATCAAGTTCGAGCCGTCAGGCCCCGCATACGCGAAGCATTGGGAGGCCAACATGGCCCGCAGTACGCTTAATTTATCTGCCCATTTCCATTATGAGTGCTCACAGATGGTCTGTGCAGAGCCCACATTTTTTGTGCAAGACCAGCCGGACAGTGTGGAAGAGCTCGCTAGGCTGCTTGCTAAGGAAACTGCGGAAGAGCGCGCGATGCGCAGGCTACAAATTATGCGCGTAAAGAACGTCAGAGCAGACGACGTCGAGAGGCTGCGGCCACACGTCGTCGAGCTGAGCTGGGATGGAGTCGAGGCCATGGACCTGAGCTATGGTAGGCTTATGCCGATTACTGTCGGTGACCTGAGTTTCTAATGAAACTGTCTATGCAGATAGTACAGACTAGCGTGTCAACAGCCACCACAGACTTAGAAATCCAATGCTTTTCTAAGTCGTTGGGATTGCTTAGCGTGCTCTATCTGCTTTCCTGGCACAGATGCTCAGTACGAGGTGCAGTCGGCGAGTTTTGGGGATAGCGAAGGTCTTGGGGCAGCTCACGAGGTAGTAAGCGAATTGCGTTTGTAGAGCAGGCCGCGGTTCAGCAATACTAGGGGTTGGGTTTGGGGTGTAGCGTCTATAAGTGAATAGGCGATCAAGCAGGATAGTGAGATACGAGCACGCGAGTAACGAGAGACGTAGCCTAAGTGAGTATACCGAACATAAAGATACTGTAAATACACCAGCACCGCTACATTGTCCCTAAAATCAACGCTATAATGCTCTCCCTGCTCGTCGGGACAGCGTGGGACACTGCTTACTCCGCTGTAACACCCGCCTTTTCATTCCCATGACGCTAACAATGCCCCGTTATCATCTCAAGTTCTATACCGTCTAAGCTTGGCCCGCAAGCTAGCAGCTGTTAGAATATGAGCAGAGCTCCTACAATAAATCAGTGACCGCTGAGAATATATCCTCAGCGATGAAGGTACGCACGGAGGTCGAGTGCCATATGCGGGAAGGGTCTCGTCTGAGTGGGAACCCCGCTCTGCCCTGCCAGCCATACTCACTTCTTGGATAGATGTCGACGACACTGCATCTTCCGTGCTGACTTCGCTGAGTGCACGAGCGCGATAGCCTCTGCTGTCCAAGCGATCAACACGCGTGGCGAGACGATGCGCCTCACGCTGCCGTCTGTGCCGCTTCCAAGCGGCGAAAGCGACAACCAGCAGTAATATGACCGCGCACGATGCGGCCGCTGCAGTGGCAACAGTTCTGATCTTGCTCGATGTACCATTTGGCAGCGGTGCGACTGCCGATGGCCCCGGGCTCTGCGCTGATTGCAGGGACGTGGCTGCGGCAGAGAGAGGCGATATTGCCGATGTATGCGCTGTCGCAGAGGCTGGGGGTGTCACTGCTAATGTGACTGCTGCAGGGGATGTCGGCGGCACCGCCGCGGTTGTTGCTACAGAGGAAGGCGATAGCACAGCCCCAGTTGTCGGCAAAAACGTTGACGAGATTCCGCCGTTGCTCGGCATGCCGATGTACTCCAAGTAATCGAACCATAGGAAGTTTTTCCCCATTACATCGTCCAGCAAGGTCGCGACGATGGTATGTGCGCCAAGAGATAGTTGCGGTGAGGCGTACAGTGTTGAGTTGTAGCGATGGGTGGCAGACAGTGGGACTGTCAGAGTATTCGCGGTCGCCCCCTTGTTGTCTACCACGAAGGCGACAACGCTTGTCGGGCCCGCTTCCGAGAGCGGGATAGTGCCGTACCATGAGACCTGTGTGCCTGCAGTGCGTGTCAGCGGCTGCATATACGCCGGGTCCTGCGGGCGTACCGGTGAACGAAAACGTAAGCGTTGAGCCGTTTGACTGCGGTGCGTGCGTCGTGCTAGAGATAAATGTGACTTTTAGCATGAGTAGCGCATCGCGTGCCACGCATTCCAGAGGAACTATGCCTACCCATCGTATTCTACTCCAGCAGTTCCCGCAAGTTGGAACGTTCCATGATACTTAACCCTTGGGTCACTGTCATCGACCACGATTACGGCTGACATGTGGTCCGATTTGTCGAAGAATGGAGGGCGGGGGTCGATATGTGGAAAGTTGGAATGTTGCGGACACCACTGGCAGCGCAGTTATTTACCGGCTTTGAGTAGCCCAATCCGATGATCAATCCACAGCGTTGCACCTCGAGTACTGAGCCTCAGCTCCACATATCGCTGCCAATATCTGCAGTCATCACTATGCAGATAGATGGTGGACAGACATTTCATGCAAAGAGGTCTGTGTGCGTACACTTGGATGCGTCGTCGTCTGGTATGACGGTAAGCCCATCTGTAATATCACAACAGAGCATTAGATGCTTCGAAACCGCTGTCCATCACGAGAAACGACACAGAAATCTTGTGATCACCTCAATCGAGGTTATGTACTTCGTTACGAGGAGCGGCTCCGGGCGAGCTGACTCCATCGACGGCGATGCACCGCCGGATATGTACACTTTTCGATGTCGAGATCATTGCGTCGAGAGCCATGCTGTAAAGGCACACAGACTGTTGAGAAAGCACCACAACCCACATAAATTCACCAAACAAGTACAGCACCCAGACCGCCCTCAGCCCACGTACGCCGGCGGACTCTCCTCGCCTTCGGGCCCTGCATGTGGATGACGCACGACCCCCGCTATGCCTGGGTCGCCAACATATGATAGGACGACGCTTTCCTTCGAGTGCGCTGCGCCGTCCGCGAGGAACGGCCGGTGCACGGCTGGTGGAGTTGGAAGTGACCGCTGGTGTACCACCCTCTCCACTTCCAAGGAAAGCCGCTGGTGCACGGACGTCGATGCCGAAACAGAGAGCGCGCTCGATGGCGGCGCTGAGAGGGACGCCGGTGCGCTCGCGGGAGTGTGGAGCGCCACGAAGGCCGTTTCCGGTGGGGCTGGGCCGACGATCAGCGTTTGGCGGAGGGAGGAGAGACATGGACGTACTATCAAAGGAAAGGCTCGCGTGACCAAGGATGCTCTCGCGCGAGCCTTGGAATGGTTTTGTGCGCTTCCTGCGCCTCCAGAGGACGTACGCGGAGAGTAGGAGGAGGATGAGTGCGATGGGGACGATGATCGCTGGGAGGATCGCGCCGAGGTGCGAGGTTTTGTGTGTGGTAGTTGCTAGCGCAGGGGTGTCGGAGGGCGTCGGCGAGGATGAGGACGTGGACGCAGACGACGCGGGGTCCGCAGCCGTGGAGGACGACCCACTCGAAGTCGGCGCTGAGCCCGACGCCAGCACCAGCCCGGTACCACTTGCGGACGCGGATGTCGCGGGGAGCGGCACGTACTGGACGAAGTCGATCCACACGAGGTCACCCTCCTGCACGTTCTGCGCGACGACGTTCAGCGTGTGCGTGCCGGGGCTCAGCTCGCCCGAGCTCCACCACATGTGCTGGTACACGGGCTGGGGCGGCTGCGGGGGCGTGACATTCGCGGCGGTCGCGAAGTCATTGTCGACCATGAAGAGCGAAGTGCTTGGAGGAGTGGTCGGCGCGCCAGATATCGTGCCGTAGACCGCGACGCTTGTGCCTGGCGCAGATCAGCCTGGGCGAGGGACTGTAGGTTGTGGAATATGACGTACCGTCGAATGTGAAGGCGAGTCTGGAGCCGTTCGCCGTGGCCCCATGCGTTGTGCTGCCAATCAGCACGAACTGTTCAGTTTATGTAGCAACGACCAGGGACAGGATGACGTACCCGTCGAACTCTGTCCCAGGTGCAGTGTTTCCTCCAAGAAACCATCCTCCGCTGTAGGTTATGCTCAGGTCTGCGTCGTCGACCTGTATGGGTGTCGGACCATCTACAGCTGCCATAGCGAGGAGAGTGATAAACGAATGAGGGTGTATACGCGGCCAGTCAATGGGATGAGGTGTAAAGGAGTGTCGGGGGCAGCCACAGGCTGTCAGGCTATGATCAGAGTGCAGGCGAGATGGCGGAAGGAGTGGAAAGCAGGCCAGCAAGGCCTCCGCAACGGTATATGAACAGTGGGCGTCTCGCACTAGCCGCACCTCGCCCAAATGACAGAGAGAGATGGCATCACAGGGTCGCAGGCAACGGCGGAAAATTCCCAAAGCGGGCTATGTTTTCGGACAAACTGCGACCCGGATCGCACTTCGATTGTGCACACCTGAGGGCCTCGCAGGACCCCGCAACGGCAGAGGCGGATAGCTGGTCGCGGTGGGGTGCCGCAGCTACACGAGCCTCACTTGTGTCCGCTCTGGGAGGACTGCGCAGCGCTCCTGTGACTCCATCTGCCGATTGGCACAAGATATCTCTCACCGTAGTGCGCGAGGTCTCCATGCGCTGAGAGTGCGTGTGGTGCAAGTGAGGGACCGCGCCCAGTCACGGGAGCATCATGCTCGGAGAACCCTCGTCGAACCGAATAAGCAGCCTTGAGCTTGAGATTAGACGTGAGCGTGAGAAGTCTCCAAGGATGCATTAGCGGTACGAAGCGCAGATGCGTTTGAAGTGGTATTTGACGATACCTGTGGTCTGTACGCCGGTCGCATGGCGGTCGAGGTGAAGAGATATCTGGCGCTTCGCTCCTGCGGGCTTCGGGCTGGATCCGTACCAAGCGCCGTCGCTGACCGGACCTGCCAGGCCCACTGTCACGTTCGCCGACTCTGCGCGGAGTCCGGCCCCTGCAGTTTCCTATGCAAGACCCTGTAGTTTATACAAAAGGCGTCCGCTATCAATATGCCAGCGCCTTGACCCGCGCGGTCAAGGCCGCAGCGAACATGTCCGTGGCGTTCGGCGACGGTTCGGACATCCCCGCGGTTACAGAGCTTGTCGCGCTCGTTTCTGCCGTCCTGCAGCGCCTTTGATGTACCTGGAGTGGCTGCTCGGTGTGTCCGTGTGTTCTGTTGGCTTTGAGCACAGCCGTGTGACAGAAGACGTCCTTCGTAT
The DNA here is from genome assembly GCA_019973155.2 of Phanerochaete sordida. Lineage (NCBI taxonomy): Eukaryota > Fungi > Basidiomycota > Agaricomycetes > Polyporales > Phanerochaetaceae > Phanerochaete > Phanerochaete sordida. Next base: position 81,804 of record BPQB01000091.1, read on the forward strand.
AGGCCACTGCGTACGCGAGTATACGCTCGGCTTGCAGGCTCTGCGTTACCATTGCTGCACTCCTCTGATGACAGTTCTCGTCTCACCACTTTCCGAGCAAGCGATGAATGCAATGACGGTCTAGCATCGCTACTGCCAAGAAGCCGTGTGACAATGATAGCCTGCGGACTGACCGTAGCCAAGCCCGGTGACCATGTATACAGCATGTTGTATAGCATGGTATCACGACTGTATGGCGGCTCAAACACGCCCTCTATAAGAGCCTTCAAGTTCGCTGCGAAAACAAGCTAATGTCTGTGGAGGAATTCGTGCCACCAAGCCTCGTCTGTCTGCTTTATTCAGCGACGTCTCACACAAATCGTATGTAGGCCATTGCAAGAATCGTGATGTGAAGCCTGCACTCTCAGCGGCGCTCGTTCATGACAGATCAGGGGCGCCGTGTGGCATCTATGCATGGCCCGATGGTAGTCGCGAAGGCCGTCCGTCAAGTCGGACAGTGATGTATAGCGTCTCGCCTGATCACTAGTGGGCATGATGCACACATCAGGCATCTGTCCATCTCGTAGAAAAGTGTATCACCTATGTAATCTCTAGATACAATGCCCTGCCATAATACTGGGTTGTTAGCCGATGTACTGCTCAGCGGAGCGTCATTCTACGGACTCAAAAGGCACAGCGGATAATGCGACTGCGCTGCCGCTGGTAGCCGCAAAATCCCCGAGAAGCACACCCCTACAGCCCAGCCCAGCACAATCGAAGTATGGCCGCAGTCATCCAGGTCGATGACAGCGATTCCAGAGTTCAATACCAGGGGTCGTTTACCCTGGGGGGAAATAGTACAACGGAACTCGACGGGTATGCGTAGATTCTCTGGATAAGTGATAAGCATCCCGAGTGTAACTGATTTCAGTACGACACATGGACCCAATTCTAACGGTTCAAACGTCACCTTGTCCTTCGATGGTACGTGTCACATTTACATACATAATACCTTCATGCATTGACCTCTGACGTAGGCACCAGTATGACATGGTTTGCTACCCTGACCGGATCCAAAGTAGACCGGGAAAGTGTCATTGTTTTCACCGTAGATAACGACACCACGACCGCAACTACTATAACGCTCCATCAGCCGCAAGCGACGTTATATCGCCAAAAGATTTACAGTTCGCCACTGCTGCCTGCCGGTGTACACACCGTTGTTGCAAACACGCAGAAGACCCATCCGACAATCGTTTGGTTCGACTATCTTGAGTACATGACTAGTGGTGACAGAGATCCCTCTTTTTCGACACTAAACACCTTGATTGACACCTATTGCATTAGAGACGTCGCAACAGCCAGACCCAGAACCATCTCAACTGTCCAATCAGCCGGAACGAATAGACAGGAGCAGAGTCATACTCCCTGCCGTGCTCGTCCCCTGCATCGCCGTTCTTCTGCTGGTCGCGGCGTTAGTCTTGTGGAAACGCCGGAAACGGCAGAGAGCGGCGCAGGGATTCGACGCGCACGTGAACCCCTTTGCGACATATGCCCACCCTGAACGTATGCTCTACGGCCAGGAAATAGCCGGTATGGTGCAATGTCATGAAGGCTACAGGGCTCATGCGGCGTCCGAACAAGCCTCTCTGTATGAGCCTCCGCCGTCTTATGCATCCCTCCCCCAGCCCCAGTCAGTGCACCGATCCGCAGTCAAACTGTCGAGGAATGCTCACCACAGGCCAGGAATATCCTCGTAACCACAGATGCTGCAAGGCAGGCTCAGGGTATGGAAAGACTGGGGTCTAAACAGAGATAGTGCCGTCAGAGGCGAGAAGGATTGACCTTCTCGCCCCGCACCGTAGACAGTAGCCGAACGCTCTTGCAACGAGCCGGAGTGCACAAAATGAAACACCTCACCGTATTAGCACCATGATGTGCGATAAGAGTGCGAGCTGTGCCGAACGGTGGATACACTGAACAGGCAAGCGGACAAATTTCTCAGATAAGCTCTCTTCGCCCTGGTCAGAAATTCTTCAGGCTCCTGAAAAGATCCATGACATATATCCTGCACTGACGACGAACGAGAACCGAAGGCTATAATGTGCCGAGAAGCTATGATAATCTCACTTGAGGCTTTTGACGACATCTCCAGCTCCCTGATAGCGATGGCCGACTGGCGATATCGATCAAGCCTTACGGTGTATATAAGAAAGCTACCTTGGTCCCCTCTGGATGCCAGACCCTTCGCCCAATCGTACTAGCGTCCCGCAGCTCTGAATATGAGTGCCGTCATACGAGTTGATGACGGAGACCCTAGGATCAAGTATAGAGGCAAATTCGCCATCGGAGGAAGTAATGTGACGGAGTTCGACGGGTGAGCCGCTCATGTCGTGGATCTATTGCTGCTCTTGCTGAGCATGAAACGCTTGCTCCCCAGCACCACCCACGGAGCGCTAACAAACGGCTCAACAATCGCCTTTGCTTTCAATGGTACATTCAAATCTCCCCTCGATTACTGTACGAGGCTCACGCCGAGACATAGGCACCAAGGTCGCGTGGATCGGTACAGTACACGGCCCGCCGCGCGGTCCGCCGAGCGTCGTGGCGTTTGTAGTGGACGACGACCCGGCGACTGCGCGCACTCTGATAGCGCCACACCAAGCGCAGACAGCCTTTCGTCAGGTACTGTACTCATCGCCGCCGCTTCCCATGGGCACACACACCATTATTGCGACCGTTCTCGACGCTACGAACACCACCATATGGTTCGACTACGTTCAATACACGCCCGGAAACGCGACAGAACGCGAAACGACGGCGCTATCGTCGTACTCGCACCCGTCAGCCCTGCCGACGCTATCCCAGCCGCCGCCCCAAGCCATGCCTGCCGCGTCATCGCAGTCGCGCGGATCTGCGAAGTTGGGCACCGTCTTACCAGCGGTGATAGTTCCAAGTGCCGCGCTTCTTCTCCTCGCTATAGCATATGTGGTATGGAGGCGGCATCGCGCCATCCGGCGCCGCTCGGACACCAGTCTCCTGGCTCGCGAGGACAAATCCTGCACCATGGAGGATGAACAGGACGGTCTGGACACGAAGATAGCACCTGGCTTGGCAGGGATGATTGGAGGTGTGGAGGGCAAAGGGCACCATTCCGAGAAGAAGGAGCCGCTTTCGGGCAGAGGGTATCTTTTGTGAGCACTAATTCATTCATCGGAGGGCATACATAACTCATATCTCATCCTTAGCAGCAACGCAGGCATCGAAGTTGTGTTGTAAGCCGGTGGAACGAGAAGCTCCATATGCAAACCTGTCGATCTGGCACTACTTGCTCAGAGCGGATGAGACTGCTAGCAACGAATCTACCCTGTGATATGATTAGATACTTGATATTGCACTGAGTTTATTGCGATAATAGCGATACGCCGGCGGAGGAAGGCTCAGCTTTATGCGTAAACAACGGAGGACAGCCTTATAGGATGACACCTCATGACAACTCAGGGCCTCACCATCGCCGCCAAGCTGCGTTCAGCACATCTGCCATCCGAGGCTGTCGCCACTGCCTACAGGCGCAGACATCGCCACCGTCGTGGCACTCACTGTGTAGTCGCACCGCGTGTAGTTCGGCTATCTTGAGTATACACTGCGCATCGAGGCAAAATGCCGCTACGACAACTTCTGAGGAGCCGCCACCATCTTCTGCGACGCCTGCGCCATCTATCATGACGTCATACTTCCATCGCCCACGACCCCTGCACCTCCATCGCCGTCAGTCAATTATCCCGTTTGACGCCTCGCACGCGAGTGAGGTCACGCACCGTCTTGCCTATGAATGTTCGCGCAGCACATTGCGCTGCTAGTACTGGCCCGAACGCAGGCGATGTTGATGTCGATGGCTGGGGGAGGACTTCGAGGTGAACCGTGCAAGTAGAGGGTCAAAATCCAGCCCGCGACGAAGCGGATTGCTTCATATCGAGCCACAATTACTCTATTCAATATGTTTCTGTGAGTCACGCAGCTCTGAAATCCTAGTCTCCAGCTTACCACCGTCGAGCCGATGATGGATCTCTCGCCATGGGACGGCCTGAACCGCTCCCAAAAGGGCTAACGGTCGCCGGGCGTCGCTAAGCAGGCGGACCGAGTCAGGTGTCCGGATAAAAGTGCTATGAAGGCAGACGGTATGATGGTCAGCATTCAGTCCAGGGCGCCGTACCGCACGACAGCGCCGCGTTCGGCGCGCAGCCCCGCGCTGTACTGTACCTGTGTAGATGCTATCCAAATGCCATCTATTTAAGATATGTCGTAGGGATAGACGGTAACCAGGGCCTCTCAGACTCGAGCCGCACGTAAGATAAAAGTTTGGAGGCGTAGAAAGGATGGCGGTGAGCGTAACGACTGAGCATGGACGCCATCTTCGAGTCTTGGTGGCAGACGACCTGCATATTCGTGAAGCGCCGTCCCGACGCCTTCCTCATTTGGGGGGCGCCGGTGCACGTGATATCCCGGTCGAGTCCGCTGGGCGCGGGGGCCTGAAAGTGAACGTTCTTGATTTAATGACCTTCTCCTCGACACGCTTCAAATACCTCGCGAGTCGCCCGTAGGCTCTTCGTACTTCGTGTTACTACTCGTCATCTAATTTCTGCCCTCCTCACTTTCATCTTCTTCCTGTTTCTCTCACTCACGAGATGTCGATGAGATGCCACGACAACTCGAAAGCCAGAGACTCGGACTCGCTGCGCGCTCGGCACGCTCATTCTCATATCTGCGTTGCGGTAAACCAGCCATCTCAGACGTGCAGCACCGCTTACAGACGCGCGCACGTCGATTGCCCGAGTGGCCAATGCTCTACTCGCTTGGGCACTGCACGCGCAGAGGTCCGCGACGCCCCTCGGGGGCGGAGGCGGAAACAGCGAGAGGCCTAGCAGATTGAACATGTTTAGACGACAGGAGAAAGCAGCATCCTTTAGTAACAGCGTTAACCTGACGGAGCAAGCCGGCGACTGGGCGGAAAGAGGAGTTTCGAAGTACGATTCAAAGTGCGTGGTCTGCGCTTTTGCAGGACGTATCTGTATACTGACATGGCACTACGTGCTCAGTTGGATCATGAAGATTGAAGTCTAAGCCTTTGCTCGATGTCCCGCGGGGTGTGGGCGCGACTGGCATTCACATGGCCGCATGTTCGAGCAGGAAGTAAGGCAGGTGGGTCTACCATATCACCATGCGTCAGGCTGTGCACCGACTGCTCGCCACAGACTCTACGAAACCAGCGCTTTTGCTTGATCTATTCGGCATTGCCTATAGCTGGTATGTCCGCGAACAATTCGAGGGCAGATTGGAGGCACTCGCGATGCGTGGTACACCTCCGGTGACGTCCTTCCCGACCGAGCGTTCGACCTGGTTCACGACGGTTCCTCAAAACTACGTAGCGCAAGATTCAAAGCGCGATGAGTCCGAGACTCTTGAGAACCGGATGAATGCGTACAGCGTCGACAGGTGGGGCAAGGTCCGGCGCCACACTCTGCCTGTCGACATTCGACAGTATGCAGCTCCTCACATCACTTCCAGAATGCACACGCCGCTGACATCGGCGTATACATCAGCGTTGCAGTCTACTGCACCATCCGCGGCGCACCGACTAGGCCGCTGAGCACCTCGCTTTTCATGGTCACCTGCGACCTTCCGCGCCAGGCGAACGTCACGCTATCGCAGCTCGTAGCCTACCGGGCCCGTATTCCCGCACACGCAGTATATTTTGGGCGAGGAGAGGTCCAGCACGCTCGCAGGCCCTTGGTCATCCATTCTCTCCATACTGATTTTACCTACATCCCCACACTGGCATGATCCTCCCCGCCATCATCTCCCCCATTACGCACTTCCTGCTCTTTGCGGGCGCGTATGAATCTGCCCTCTGAGGGCTGACCCCGTGATGACATATCCGCGTGCAGAACGCGAAGGGAGTGGACCGCGTGTGGATCGACTTCCTGGAGTACGTGCCCCGCCCTGCGACTTCCACGGGTTTGAGCTCGACAGCGCCGCTGCTGGCACCCTCTGCGTCGCCCGCGTCGAAAGGCGCGGCGTCCTTCACGGCCGCGGGCCCTTCGTTCTCCGCCACCGCTGCAGTACCCTCGCCCACTCCCCCAGCGCCCTCGCGCTCAGCGGCGCCACGCAAAAGCACGCTCACCTCGGCGCGATCCCCGTCGCGCCCGTCCTCCTCCTCATCGCCACATACTTCTTCTGGCGCCGCCGCACGCACATGCGCACCCGCACCGGCTCATGCGAGAGCAGCCTCGGGCACGTGAGCGCGCCGTGTGTCGGCACGCCGCCCGCGGCTTCGTTCGCCACGCCGCACGTCCTCGCGCCCATCTGATTCGCGGCGTCGCGCGCGTTCTCCAGCGCGGCGCCGACGTCGGCGCAGCAGCCGTTCCCCGCCGCCTGCATGCCGCCGTAAAGCCCTTCCCTGCGCCAGCGGCCATTTCACCGCCGCCGTCGAGCGCGTCCTCTGCGTCGACGTCAGTGGTGCTCCCAGATGTGCCGCGCCATCCGCCGTATCACTCGCCCCACCGAGCGCTGGACGCTGCTGTGTCCGGCCTTGCAAACCACCTTCCGAGCCCGGCGCCGCACAGACGTCGCGACGGGTGCTGAAACCGTCCGGGTTGCTTGCTGCGCGGGACAGACGTACGACGGTGTCAACAAGGTGGCAGTGATTTCGCTGCGCGCGCGCTGTCCGGCGGCATGCGTGCGACGAATGACACAGCAATTCACGGACTGCAAGCTTCGGGCCGTGCTGCGGCTTTGAATTACCACGCCCAGCATGCCGCCAGACGGCGCAGGAACGTCAGGTGCGGTGCTGCTACTAGCGATGGCGACAGCAGCCAACCAGGACGGGCCGGTGCCGGATCGCACTCCCTGCGGCACTCGTACCATGCGCGGGCCGCGGCGCGCAGGCGCATCGTACGCAGGCCCCGCTCTGGCACGCGTGGGCAGGAACGGAGCCGGTGATGTGCACGTCGGGGATGGCCGTGCGGTTCGTGGGGCAGAGTTGAGGCCGCCGTGTGCAGCCCTGCCTCGGCGAGCAGTGGTCCCGCGAGTGCATGGCGAACAGCGGTTGCTACGGGAGGCATGCTGTAAGGGAACCTATCGCTGTTGGACGGGCTTTGGGAGCCCGACGTGCTGTCCTGGACGGGGAAGGGGGTGGTTGCTCGGATAGGCATGTCTGACCTGGGACACAAGAGCAGGAGGTGCTGAACTTCTAGCCAAAGATGGCGATCGTATGGCTGGGAACCGAAAGTCTGGAATATCTTGAGTCGCGGTTCATTGGGTCAATATCGACCGCTAGCGAAGCGAGGAAGCATACGAGGACCTGAGAGCTGCAGTACTCAGTATGGCTGTTAGCCATGCGCAAAGAGTGCTCATATCATACCATCTTCCAAGCCAAATAGCCCATCTTGGCGGAGATAACGGCCATCGCGAAAGTGCCACCCGTGCGATGCACGATCTACGGATATCAGCGCAGTGGTAAGGTCTATGTTCGCGTGCGTGTGCACACTGTTGCATGTTGCGCTGAGGGATTGTATCGGGGTATATTACTTGACGGAGCGTATGTAATTTGGTTGGGTTGCCACTATTTAGCCGGACGGCGGCTGTGAGTAAGTCAGTAACCAAAACGTCCCCACAAAAGCTCTTCACTCAGCTGGACCTCGCACGGTTTAGCAAATGGCCGCCCTAATTCAAGTTGACGATAGCGATTCGAGGGTCGTATATCACGGCTTGTTTCAGATAGAGGGAGATCCTACAGTCGAAGTAGACGGGTGCGCACCGATCCTCTGATTTCAGTGTATCCGGCGCTGATGTAAACCGCTCTCTCAGCACAACACATGGACCGCAGTCGGATGGCTCGACCGTGACGTTCTCTTTTGACGGTGTGGATCACGCGCGACGTTCGCGTGACCTGTGTGTGCTCATGCTGGAATGCAGGCACAAACGTCGCATGGTTCGGTACAATAGCTGGCTCGCAGCAGGGCCCGCTCACCGTGGTGCTCTTCGTGGTCGACCAGGACCAGACGACCGCAAGCACCCTGACCGCGCCCCAGTCCCTCGCGACTCTTTATCACCAGAAACTGTACGCTTCCCCTCCGCTGCCCGCAGGGGCGCACACCATCGTCGCGACTACGGTCGACGCACAGCCGCCGGGTTTGATATGGTACGATTATTTGGAGTACACACCGAGCAACGACTCGTCGTCTTCATCGGTAGCCCCGACGACGGCCACGTCTCAGCAAGCGACGCCGAGTCCTTCGCACATTTTGCAGCAGCAGCATACGACGGGAAAGATCAAGACCATACTCCCGGCGGTGCTCGTACCGTGCGCACTGTTTCTCTTGCTGGCCGTGGCCCTTGTGGTCTGGGGAAGAATTAAGCGGCAGAGAAAAGGGCAGCAATGGGACACGCACGTCGACCGTTTCGAAGCCGGAGATAGTCTTGCAGATAGGCTCAACGCAGAGGAGCATGCAGGACGTGTGCGTGTTGAAGATGTTAATGCGGCTGACGAGGCAGAGCGGTCACCTCGGGTAGACCCGCCGCCCTCGTACGCAACCCTGCCTATGTAGGTAAGTCAATCTTGTTGCAGGCGCACCAAAAGTGACTCACAGACACCGTTGAAGTGATACCGCAGACCCCGTTACTCCTAGGCAGTCCTCGAAAGCCGTAAGGTCGAGAATCTGATACGTATTACAAATGAACCAAGGACCATACCTACTCAGACGTCTCCTGGGGTTGGATGGTGGGGCCAAGGACCCGTTATTGTGGACCCACGGGCTGAGTAATGGGTGCTTCTGCGGCGGGCCACATGTGTAGGGGGCTTGTCCTGCCAAAGACGCCGCGCTACGATATATACCCAATGTATAGGGCCACAGCTCTGGCCCCTGAGCTCCCTTCAATATGACCATATACGCTGTTCGGTGAGCCAGTGAAGCATGATGGAGGCTAGTAATATTCCTACCAATGTCGGCGATTCACTTCATATTTTTGACGGGATGACGGTAGGCGTAAGAGGCGGAGGTATCCCGACACGTACCTCATTTGGAAGGCGCGGGCGCACGTGACTGCACGGCCCCGCGGACTGCCTTCTGCTCCCGAGCGATCTCGACTCCGTTCTCCTCGCCATGTCTCAAATGCCCCGCGAGGCATCCGCGAACCCTTAACATCTCTTTCATATTCCCGCCTCATTCTCCTGCTTCTCTTTTCTCACCGTCTTCCTGTCTCTCACTCACGACAACTCGAAGACCAAAGACTCGGGCGTAGCGCACGCTCTGCACCCTTTTTCTCATCAACGTCGCGGTAAGACGGTCCTCTTCGACGTGCAGTGCCCACGACGCGCGATTTCAGGCCAACTGTGCGGTATGCCGATGCTTTGCTGCCGCGGATACACGCGCGGAGCGACGCGACGACCCCCGGCGTTGGAGAGCCTGGCGGGTTAAATATGTTCGGGCAGCACCAGCGGTAATATAAGAGAGACGCATCGAAGGAGCATAGCTTTGACGTGACGGAGCTCGGGCGCCATGGCAAGCTCTACACGATGACTAGGCGGGATGAGGAAGTTTGGGAGAGCATTCAAAGTACGTGGCTTGCGCTTTCGGAACGGAGAAGCGTATTTTAACATAACGGCCCTGTACTTAGTCTGATGACGACGAACGAAGACACTGGCGAGCCCAGTGCGGGTGCGACTGCCATTCACATGGTCGCGCAGTCGAGAAGTACTAGAGGTGCGTTTACCATCTCGTCATGCGTCAGGCCGTTTACTGACTGCTCCCACCAGACTATCTAAAACAAGCGCGTTCGTTCCATTACCTGGCGTCGACCATAACCCGGTCAGGTATCCGCGGATAATTCGAGCAAGAGCTCGAAGGCTCTCGTGTGCGACGTCGAGGACAAAGCGGGCAGCACCACCTGTCTCACCGACGAGGCGCGCACGCTGTTCAACTTTTGGTGAGCCGATTCTGCACACGATAGCCTAAGACTTCTATTAACATGATATGCAGCCACGATATACGGCGCATGGCTCACTTCCAAATCCTTCCTTCCCGACCAAGCCATCGACCTGTTCCACGAAGCCGCCTCAGCACTGCCTCGAGCAAGAGTCCAAGCGCGCCGAGCTCGAGATCTTCAAGAACGGTTCGGACGTGTACAGCATCAAGTAGCGACCTCCAATCAAGCACACGCTCGCAAGACACGCGCGTGAGTCGCGCGTCTCAATGACGTGCGGATCGCGGATCGCGCGAAGCTTGAGCAGACCAAGAACATTAAACCGCGCCTCGACCAGGCGAAGCACGAGCTCGACGTTGCGCAGTGCCAGGATGGAATATCTCTTCCCGAGTCGTCATGGATTGACGAGTCTGGCGTGGGCCCACTCCCATCGACAATCAACGGCACGCAGCTCCTCACATCACTCTCTGGGGGCGCAAGCTGGGATACGCGCAGGCACCAGCATCGTGGTCAACGGCATCGTCTCCGGCGCACCGACCACGCCGCTGCGCACCTCGCTCTTCATGGTGGTCTGCCGTGCCCTGCGAACGTCATGTCATCGCAGCCCTCAGCGTACCGTGCCCATGTGCCAGCACATCCGATGGTCTTCGGGCGAGCTGAATCCCGGTACGCACACGCTCCACGGTCAAGGGCCCTTCGTCGCCCAGTCCAGCCATGACATTTTCACCGACATGCCCCGTGGCACCCGCCCTCAGCGCAGTAACCCAAAAGCGCACACACCTAGGCACGATCCTCCCCGCGATCATCGTCCCCGCTGCGCTCCGAGTCCTTCTCCTGCTCGCAGGCGCGCATAGTTTCTGGAGGCGCCTCACGCATGCGCGCACCCGTACCGGTTCGCGCGAGCGCATCTCCGGACACGCGTGTCCGCCTCACGGCTTGATGCCCCCCAAGTCGCCTTCGTACCGCTGTACTGCCACGCCCTCGCCGCTGGCGTAGAGCGCACCCTCGGTTACACCACCGACGTCCGTGTGCTGACCATTCACCGCCATACACCGGCGGTTCCTCGCGGACGGCGCGGCGCACTCGAGGGAGAGCAACGTGCTCTCGTACGCTGGAGACGCGCGCGTGCCCGAGAGCGAGGAGTGTCCGCCAGCGTACGTGGATAAAGGGCGGAGTGGGTGCTGTGTCTACATCTCGGTGTGTTATGTGGATATTGGGCACGATGTCTGCTCGCAGCTGGCCTGCGCTCTGCGTGTTGCGTGCTTTTACATGGCATGCAATCGATCATCGTCGAAATTCCAAGCTTGCTTGTGCGCGCACCGAGTCCCTTGGACATATTCCCCTCGACGCTGTAGCGTGATGCGGGATATCAGCAACGAGCGCAGGTCCGTTGTCCCGGTCTTGGTCTCGAGCTCCTTACCCGGATTCCCTACAGCGGCTCGTTGAACAACCAGAATCACGCTGCACCGCTTCCTGCGGCACATTTCATGGATGCTAGCAGCTCTGGAGCGGGAACAACTGCTGTAGCAGTCCCACGCGTATCTGTGCCGAGCAGGCCGTCCCGCGGTGCATTTAATGTACTAGAGTAGCTGCTCCGAGGGTGCGTCCAGGCTTTCTCTCCGGTAGCTGTCGGTGCTGGAAGAGTACCCGCCACGCAGTGCGCTGCGCATACGATCCTGCGCTAACATTGTTGCCCTCTTCCGATAATCATCACCAGCGCATCACCCTGTCAGCAGGTGAAAAATGTAAGGGCCTTCCGCGATGGCTACTGGTAAGAAGCTGTGCGATATTGATAGCCTGTGGCCTGACCGCGATCAGGCCCAGTCACTATGTATATATCACGAGTTTACTGTAACACCCTGGCCCAAAAACTCACTCACTAGGCGCTTTCATGGCCGGCGCTGTCCAGGTTGACGACAACGACTCGAGCATTGTTTATAGCGGCCAGTGGATCATTAGCCTAGGTAATAAGAACGAGTATAACCTGTAAGATCTCGTTTTGCGAGACGCCTATTCGTCCGATAACTAAAATGCTGCAGAACCGCACACGGAACGTTCGAGAATGGCTCTACAGTTACTTTCTCTTTCTTTGGTACGTCGTTGATTGTACGTGCTCTTCTGCGTTTGACATTGTAATCACAGGTACCAGCGTGATGTGGTTCGGCACAATTCCTGGTGGGCTCACAGGTCCTTCGAGCGCAGTCGCGTTTGCCGTAGACGGCGATCAAGCCAGCTCGAAGACCGCAATTTTACCAATGTCCCTGCCGAAGTCAGTAATAACAAGCCACCTATGGTACTCGTCGCCAATACTTTCGAATGGTCCGCATACTGTCGTCGCCACCGTGCTCAACGCGCAGCCGGAAATCCCACTGTGGATCGACTACTTAAATTACACGTCCAGCGGCCTGCCGGTAGACGTTCCGAATGCGCCATACAGCGGGACGACGAGCTCAGCCTCGGTTGTGCCGGAGACATCTGAGGCGCCATCGCCTGCGATCTCAATGACTCCTTCGCCCATCGCGTCCCCAGCGCAAGTACCGCAAGGTACTCGTCCGGGAACATCGGCACCGTCGCACCACAGCGCGGTGCATTTGAACACAGTCATTCCGGCAGTGCTAATTCCGCTGACTGCGCTGATCGTGCTGTTAGCTGCGGTCCTGAGGCTGCGGCGAGCGCGACGCGGCCGTGGTGGCAACACAATGCGCGGTATCGGCCCACCGCCATTCGTTAACATTGAGCGTCCCTCGGGTGACACAAACAGGAATGACTGTGGCCATGACAACCCAGAAAGTCCTACCATCTGCGCAGAGGCTGGGTCTGCTAGAGGAGAATCCGCGTCAGCAGGAGACGTCCGATCCGTTCCCGCACGTGTACCCCCGTGAGTGATCATATGCCCAGCACGTCGCTCGAGCCCTCGTCTGACAAGCGTAGGCGTATCATCCAAATCGGCAACCAAAGCCTCCTCAAGACCGGATGAGCAAGTGAGCAAGTCATGGATACGATCAGTTGCGCGGGCTGATGCGTGTATCAGGACATATTGCCACAGTATTGCGCCCATACTACGGTGTTGGAGATATATAGGGGCTGAGTCCGACGAACGCGTGTATAGTAATGTTTTGAACCGTCGGAGTGTTGAAACCATAAGTTGCTGCGCTCGCCGCTGTCACAGCCCACAGTTGCGCACGCCATCATCGCAATTAGGCGTGACATGTGGCTGAGCCGTGCACGACGAATAATCGTGTTCCTCAGCCACATATCACGCCTAATTGCAATGGTAATTTGTGGCGGCGGCGCAGCATCAAGATCTTATGGATGTATGCTGCGCAGATATCAGATCTCTTTCACATTATTTTATAGCACTGCTACGATTGCTACCAGTACCTCTTTGCAAGTCGCGGCTTCATACAACACGAAATTTAGGGCATGACGACCGTTTGTCAGATCGATGACTGCAACCCGAGGGTTGTATATAGTGGAGGTGACTGGTTGATTCGCGGAAGTGTCTCAGAGTTCAATGGGTGCGCCAACTCAACAGTTCATGCCAGAGTATCGCGCTGACACCGGTGTTACTGCAGGACGACCCATGCGCCACCGGGAAATGGCTCAACGGCTACATTTTCGTTCAACGGTGCGCATCATACCCACCGCCTGGTCATCGAGTCCATGCTTATACTCACGTCGTAGGCACGAGTGTTGCATGGTTTGGTACCATGCCAGGTTCAAAATCTGGTCCTCCGACCGTGGTGGTCTTCATGTTGGATGGCGACCCAGATACCGCAAGTACTATGGTGCTGCCACAGCCTCAGGCTACAACTTTCCATCAAACATTTTACACGTCACCAGCTCTGGCTGAAGGAATGCACACGGTTGTCGCCACGACAATCAACTTGCAAGTCGATGATTACGTGTGGTTTGATTATGTGCAGTATATTCCAAATCAAAATAGCGGCCAAAACACCACATGCCTACAGCCATCGACGTTATCGGTGTCCTCGCCTTCAGCGTTAGGGCCTACGCCATCCTCATCCTCGGTCACTCCACCTGGATTCATGTCTCGTCATTCTTTTCCCAGCAAAGCGTCAACTATTCTGCCTGCAGCCCTGGTTCCTTGCGCTGCGCTGCTCCTACTACTGATTGCTATCTTCGTATCCCGAAGACGCAATAGCCTGCAGCGGACAAAGGAAAGAGTCGACACACACATTATTCCATTCCACACAGAGGACGCCTTCCCATCTGAACCCAGCGGAGATCTGCCCGTGCCTGCGCCTGTACGTTATCAAGGCACTGAACCCGAACGAGATCAGGTCTATCAAAGCGGTCCCCCACCCTCATATGCGACTGTACCTGAGTGAGTCGACCAGCGCATGTATACTTGCAGTATGGCTCACAACCATTAAGACATGTCGTCGTGTATGCAATCACTAGACAGCCCCGGCGAAAGGCTAGGGTTTGACAGCGACAGCGTGGACGTGCTCGGACATTGAGTAGGCTCACTGCGGTCGTCTTGATATCGAGATAGAGCGCTGGAGGCTGGCACCGATCCTGACGTCACGTAGATACTTGTGCCTGCTAATTCTGGCCCGCAGAGAATTCGAGACATGGGGACAAAAAGTTTGCTACAAGGCGGCTGCGGCGATGCGATAACTTCGGAAATGACCATCCCACTGCAGTATAAATTGTACCGAGCCCGACACATCATCATATTACGACAGATAATATCATGGTGTGCGACATATCTGATCGTCGCGAGTGCATTTTGTGACATCGGGCGTAGCGAAGGACAAGGACAGTAGGCAGAGGGCTTCGAATGCTTCATCACAATCTGGATAACACGCGGAGGTGAGGTACTCAATCCACGATGTCAGTCGCGGATTTTGATTACATCTCCAACTGCCAGGCAGCGGTTTTCTATACGCACGATCTATCAGACCCTACTGCGTATATAACAAAGCTGACCTCGTTGATTTCGAGTGATCAAGCCCCAACAGAGCCTTGCGGTTCTTACTCAGTCAATAACATGAGTACAGTCATACAAATTGACGATAAGGACCCAAGGATCACGTATGTGGGCGACTTTGCCCTCGGCGGAAATAGTACCACAGAGCTAGACGGGTACGCATCCTATGTGTCGCATTCATGCCTTTTTGCGCTGAGCACAGAACGCTTCTTCTGCAGAACAACTCATGGAACGCTGACAAACGGCTCTACAATATCCTTCTCATTCAACGGTTCGTCCTATGCCTGCATTCCTCTCCTTGAAGGAATCTATGTCGAGATACAGGCACCAGCGTCGAATGGATCGGTACAATACCCGGCTCTCCTAGCGGTCCGCCAACTGTCGTTAGCTTCATAGTGGACGATAACCCGACAACAGCGAACACTATGACGGCACCACAGCCAGCGCAGACGGTCTTTCGCCAGAAACTATACTCGTCGCCGCCGCTGTCTTTGGGCGCGCACACGATTCTTGCGACAGTGCTCGACGCGACAGACGATCGCATATGGTTCGACTATGTTCAGTACATAATTCCCGAAAATGCGACAGTAGTCCGCTCGACAGAGCTACCGTCCCATTCGTCCTCGTCGGTCCAGTCAACGTCATTTCAGCCGGCACCTCAAGCTGCGCCTACCTCGCTATCTAGATCATCGCCCCAAGCTACGTTCACCTCTTCGTCTCATCTGCTATCTCAAGCGTCGTCTACCTCATCCTCTCAGCAGCTACCTCAAGCTACGTCCACCTCCGAGCCCTCACAATCGCGCGGATCCGCAAGATTGGGGACGGTCATACCAGCGGCGGTAGTTCCAAGCGCCATATTGCTGCTGCTCGCTATAGCGCTTTTAGTATGGGGACGGCGTCAGGCTGCGTGGCGACGACGTCAATATTACGCACGTACAAACGTCCTCGCTTGCGATCACGATCCTAGGACTGTGGAGAACGGTCAGGAATATGTGGCGGCCAAGATGACGCCAGGCTCCCCAAGAGAGCTGCAAGATGCAGAGGCTGGGCATAATCCTGAGAGGAATGGGCCGCCATTGTACACTGGACATCATTCGTGAGTGTTCCAAGGAAGCGCTGAGGGGCGTGTCAACCTCACCAATCCAATCTCAGAGGAGATGCCGAGACCGAAATAGTGTCATCAAGAGGCGGAACGAGAGGCTCCGTGTCCAAACCTATCGAATTGGCGCTATTTGCTCAGGGTGAATGAGAAGGCTATCCTTATCGAACAGCATAACTTTGAGATATTCTTACATGCATGGCTCTATGTTGAGTGCACGGCGGCAATAGCTCAAGTCGGTGAAAGAAAGTTTGGCTGTCCCGTGGCCATCGCTCGTCGACTGACGTTTCTGACCGCAATGCCGCAAGAGCACTACTCATGGCTCGACGACTGTGCGGTCAGGCTTGTACTCAAGACTGGGACTCGAGTATAAGCCTGACCGCACAGGCCAGAGTGTCAGAGGCATCGTCCGCGGCCTCGCCGCCATCTTCTACGCCACTGGCGCCGTGTCCGACGATGCCAACGCCACCATCGCCGTTATCCCAATCGTTGCGTTCATCGGTCCGCGGGCGCGCGAGGTGAGACACAGTCTCGCATGCAGAGACCGTGTCATGCGTAGCGCTGCTTCTGCTGTCCGCCGCGCTTGTCGTCTGGCAGCGGGACTGGCTGGGTCGGTTGAGAAAGGGCTTCGAAGTGGACGTCGGCCTATTCGATGCTGTGCCAAGCCCATGCACGGACGAGCATCTGAAGACGCCAGTGAGGCCAAAGAAGTGGAAAACAACAACGAGTGCTCCAAAAATAGGATCGCTTCATAGCGGGTGATCACCGCCCTACCCCTGCAGCTCCTCGTGAGCGTTCGAGCAGCCAAGTAGCGCTGGTGCGAGGCTCACACGCAGGACAAAAAGTGTCTCTTGGGCGGTTTCGACCGCTCCAGAAAGGACCAGGTCTGCCGAAGATGATAAGTCTCACCAAAGTCTCCCCGAAGAGACGAACCCATCCGTGCTCGGAAGGAAGTGTTGAATGGCGAAGCACGCCAGCGCAAGGCAGGTCAGTGTGTCAGAGTCGAAGCATAGGAAGTATATTAATGCCGAGGAGCGTAGTGAGGGGCTTCGTCGAGGACTCGACGGGCGCAGATTCCAAAGCGCCATCCCGACGCCTTCCTCATTTGGGCAGTGCGGATGCACGTGACACTCTGCCCCTCCATCCGCATGCTCGCGCCTAGCTTGCGCCTGGACATTCTTGACGTTCTCCTCGCCATGCCTCAAATTCTCTGCAAGTCGTCCGCGAACCATCCATACCACTCTCCGCATGGCACATAACCCGTCTCCTTCTCAATCCTTCGCCTCTTCCTGTCTTCGACATTCACAGCACGCTCGAGGGACAGACACTTGGACCCTCCCCACGCTTTGCACGCTCGATCACCTCGGCATCGCCGACAAATGGCCGCCTTCTACGTGCATCTCCCACTGCACACACCTTCGTAAGCTGCACACTAGTGGCATGTCTGGCCAACGTCCTATTTCTTCGGGCACAGACGCGGGATTACGCGATGCTGGCGGCGGAAGCGGCGACATGGTCGGCAGATTCGACGTGGTTGCGCAGCAGCAGACGAAAGCGAGGCGTTGAAAGAGTGTCGCGCTTGCTTTGTGGAGCCCGTATGCCAGGACACGCCAACCTGACGCGGTTGAGTGGGACGAGGATGACTGAAGGACGGTCAAAGGTGCGTGGCCCGCGTCTTCGCTGAATTTACACATACTAACACTGGCTATTTGCTTAGCCATGGCTTAGTCGTATTACGGCGAACCAAGCCAAACCTAGAGATCATTGACCCGCGCGGTGCGGGTAAGTCTGCCATTCACTTGGCCTGGCGAGCCGCGTCGCCGCGGACGAAGTACCACAATTGCGTCTACAATATCGCCATGCGTCAAGCCTTGCGCTGAATGCTCGCTTCAAGGTCTTCAACGCAAGCACATTTTCTCGGATGGCCTAGGAGCGACGATGACCAGGCCCAATGTCCGTAGACAGCTCGAAGGGTTCAAAGCTCTCGTCCGCGGCACTGAAGGCGAAGCGGTCATCGCCGTTTGCTGCACACGCTCATCAATGTCAGGTAAGCTGATTCGCTACATGACTCTGCAATTATCCTGTTGACACGATTCACAGTCGCGGTGTACGATTCATGGCTCATCTCGGACCGCTTCCTTCCTTGCACCGTCATAGATCTAGTCTACGCACCCGCACCAGCACTCCGCCTTCTGCAACAGCACTGTCACGATCATGTACCAGCGTCTCTGTTGGGCATTGAGCCGACGAAGCCCTGGTATCCGCAGACTGAGCGTTGTCGCGGAACGCCTGGAGCACGCGACCTTGTGCGCGTTGGCCTCGCGGAGTATGTGTCGCTGCCGGATCCGACGCGACACGTGCAAGCACCAGGCTGGTAGTTGGGATCGTCGATGGCATCTGATTGGACATAGAATGGGTTGTCCTCCTTGGCGATGAACGACCCGCCTCGTCTCCACCATCTCACGCTCTCCCACGCCCGTCCAGGCCACTGCGCTAGCCCACGTTATAGAGCCAACATTGCACCCCATCGCGACCTTCGTTACCATCTTCGTCGACATCGCGCTCATCCGCTTCCTTTACGCGTGCCTCCTCTGGTGTCATCGCATACTCGCGCATCCTCGCATAGAATCGTGTGAGAGCATCCTTCGACGGGGCGCATGTCATGTCCTGCCGCCCACAAGCCGTCACATGCTGAACGCCGACGCTGAGCGCGTTACGCCATACGTCTAGGGTCCCGTCTCGCTCGCAGCGTCGAGCGGGTTCTCCATGCATAAGCCGCGACGCGCTCGCTTCTCTCAAAAGACATCGTCGTATGCTGGCTGCGCAGACGCACCGGTGATCTTCTGAGATCCCTGTGCGCAGCAGGAGGGATATGGGCAGTCCAATAGAGGATGCAGATGATGGCGATGTGGGGTGTATGCTCTCTTGTGAGGGTCTTATGTCGCATTCGTGTGCGATCGTGCCGCTAATTCTGTCCTAGGATCCCCCGATGATTGCATTGTGATTGGACGATACTACCAGCGGCCCGCAGGTCTGACTGTCGTAACGTGGTGCTACGGCCAGCGACCGCATCAGAATAACAGTATAGCAAGAGATGCATGTATCTTTGTTCTATCCAGGGCCAAAAGATGTTGACTACTGCGTCAGATGTTCGCGAGAATGTGATGAGAGATAGAGAGATGCAAACATTCCCAGTCAAGGTCGTCCTCCATCTCCCGTTGTACAAGGGCTACCAACTGATGGACGCGATGAGAATCCTCTGAGTATATATCGACACTGACTGCGCCGCGCGTGGACCCGTACCCCCCGGCGGAATCTTGTCGACATCGCCTAGCCTGGAGCATGGCGAACGTTACGAGAGTCGATGACAGAGACGCGAGGGTGGTATATACAGGCAAATTTCGTGAAGAGGGGAAACCGCCCTTTGAGTTCAATGGGTAGGCTGCTTGCGTCCGAGCCGATGATGACTAGTGCTGACCGTGACGCTACGATAGCACGACTCATGGGACGCAGCGGAACGGCTCAACAATCTCGTTCTCCTTTAACGGTAAGTACTGCATTTTCATCAAATTTTGTGTCGCATAATGACGTAGACCCGGCTTAGGCACAAATGTCGCATGGTTCGGCACATTTGGCGGAGGCAACCCTCCTATGGGCCCGCCAAGTGTGGTGGACTTTGTGGTGGACGGTGATCCCACAACGGCGAGCACCCTGACGGCACAGCAGCCGCTACACGCGATGTACAGCCAGACGTTCTACACGTCGCCACCGCTTTCCACTGGTACCCACAACATCGTCGTAACTGTGCTTGACGCGCAGAACGACGCCCTATGGTTCGACTATCTGCAGTTCACCCCTGAACAGGACAGAGATGACCAACATCCGTCTCGCTCCTCATCAACAAGCTCTACGCCTTCCCAGTCAATCGTGCCAACATCGTCGCAGGCGACGCTAACACAGGTCCCGACCCCGTCTATCTCGCCTGCGCCGTCGCATCAGTCGCTGAGCTTGGGGATCATCCTGCTTGCGGCGATCACCTCTAGCGCGACGCTGCTCCTCCTTGTCGCGGTGTTCGTGTTCTGGAGGCGACGCCAGTCTCTTCGGCGGCGGCGGGACGAATATGCGCGGGCCAGGATTTTGGCGAGGAGGCACGGCCCTGCGGGTGTGCATAATATGCAGGAGCTGGCGGCGGCGGCAGGTGTCCTGGAGCAAGGGCCAGGGAAGGAGGCGGAAAAGGAAACAGACACCGTGGAGCATGGGCAGGCATTGGTGAGCCATCAAATTGCGCTACGTGCACAATGGGGTCGGAGAAAACTAATCGCCCACTGTCCAGTAAAAATATAAAGCTGTCATCAACGTCGGAGATGGGTGAAGCAATGGATATTGAGATATGTTGAACTGGCGAGCCTGTAGCTACGAATGTTGTCCTTCGTGACGAATTCGACTGCAAGGATCAGATCTATGACAGCCAGTAATCTAATAAACAGTGAATACCCAACGCAACAAGCTTATACGCGACGTCAGATCCAGCAGGGATGCCCATATAGTTAGACCGAAGGCAAAGAAGTATTCAGCGGCGACAATGGTAACCGACGGATTGAGCGCAGCGGCGAAGCGTTCTCATGACCGGAATAGCGTAGGGAGGCGCCTGGTTACCATTCGAGTCTTGCAGCCAACTGGCTCGTTGCACGATCTCAATCGAATCAGAGGCAGTTACGCATTAAACCGTCTCACTGGATTGCTAGCGGATGCCCCAGGACATCCGGTCACCGGTGGCCATACGGATGACAACGATGGGGGCTGCGAGGCAAGAGAAATCAGGGACGAGTTCATGTTATATCCCGTATGGCATGGTTCGACTCTGGGTTCTTAATGGCCGGGTAGCGAGAGAGAAACACCTGCAGGGATATCCTCTGCCCATGTCAGGCTCCGCCAAGGACCGCCATTCATCTAGTATTATTATGCTGTAGCAAAAGTGCCCGCGTGTCTATGTAGGGGCTCCGGATGTTGTCCGCTTTGTATCATATAGCATCCGCCAGGCTGGGCAGTGCTTCTCGACATACCAATGACAACCACCTGACGGCGCCGATGAGGACTCACCGGATATATAGCAACAGTTTCCCCGCTTGAGGTCGCTTGTACCTTCCCCAGGATTGCGCGGCCGACCTACTCTATAGTATGGCGGTACCTGTACAAGTCGACGACACGGATCCAAGAATCAAGTATAGCGGCAAGTTTGGTTCGACGACGGTCGGTAATATAAGGGTAAACGCGTAAGGCAGTGAGTTTCGAATGCGTGACTGCTCGCGCTGACAGCAGGGATATGGTAGCACTACTCACAGGGCGGTAACGAACGGGTCAACGATATCCTTTTCGTTCAATGGTATGCACATCACCCTCCTTCAGCGTCACTACCGGGGCATTACGCTTCTGTCTAGGCACGGCGGTCGCGTGGATCGCTGCGATCCCTGGGCCGCCAGACTCGGACGGCCAGCCTAGTGTGGTCGAGTTTGTGGTAGACGACGATCCGGAAACGGCGAGTACCGTGATAGCACCACACCCAATATCCGTAGAGCATCGTGCAACAGTATACTCGTCGCCTCCACTGCCCTCCGGTGAACATAAGATCGTCGTGACCATGCTCGACGCACACGGGGACAACTTGTGGTTCGATTTTTTGGAGTATACACCTGATGATGACGAGGACCTCTCGTCTTCCCCGGCGACCACGATGACTTCATCGGCGGTCCAAGCGACCTCATCGACGACCCAAGACATTTTATCAGCGGTCCAGACACCTTCTTCGCCACTTTCTGCGACAGACGCACCGCCAGAGTCGAACCTGCATCCTTCGCTACCTCCAACCACCAGCACGACGTCGCGGTCGAGACAGCAGCCGTCGTCTCCCGCCCAGTTACCAAAGAAGACAGGGAAGGAGACCACTATACTTGCAGCGGCGCTTGGGTCGTGTGCGGGAGTTCTCCTGGTGTTCTTGGCCATCGTGGCCTGGAAGCGGCGGCAGAAACAGCGGAAGGACCAGCAGCTCGACACGCACGTCGATCCATTCAAGCCTGAAGACGGCTTCCGGGGAGGGCTTGGAAGGGAGACAGCGCCGCCCGCGCCTCCATCTGTCCACTTGGGCGAGTCCGAAGCTCGCGCAGTAGAGTACGAGTCTCGGTCGGGTGGGCCGCCTCCATCATATGCAACTCTGCCTCCGTGAGTACCTGAACTACTGCGCAGGGTTCCCAAAAAAGTACTCACATTGATCCACGATAATTGAAGAGCTGCGGTAGAGGTGCCCGCGGCACCTACGGTGCCGCTCTCTAAAGCCAGACGGGTTAGGGTCTGAGGCCTGGAGATGCCACCCGAGTGATACTGGCTGAGATGTGTTGATGTAGTCGCCTGTATTCCTGTACCGCTCAGGCTAA
Organism: Phanerochaete sordida; assembly: GCA_019973155.2. NCBI lineage: Eukaryota > Fungi > Basidiomycota > Agaricomycetes > Polyporales > Phanerochaetaceae > Phanerochaete > Phanerochaete sordida. The sequence goes on from BPQB01000091.1 coordinate 104,248, forward strand.
GGTCAAATAGTTCTACGGCAAGCCATATTCATATAGCTGGGCGTGCCGAGAGAACGGGTCTAGACGTTTTCTTGTATGAACGGCACATTCGAAGACCTGCAAGGCCGGCCTTATCGGTCATCGTTCGCGCGTGCAGACTGGCGATTGCGCGTGTGACATTTCTGAACGCGATCTTGTGTCAAAGCAGCCGAAGGATGGTATCCAGGACGCACCAGAGGATTAAATCAGGCACCAATAGCCGATTAGTGTCTCAACGGGCTGCTCGTTCACTCGCCAAAATGAGATGGGTCGAGGGACAAACGGATGCATGCAGGTGTGCTAATATACATGGAATGCTGGTGTAGCCGGGCTCCATTAGTCTGGGTATTAGTACGGCGACTAGGTGTAGACGAGGCATCGACGCATCTAGTGGAGGGAAGTGTAAAATTCTAATCACGTCATGGCGCGCACAACGGCCTCGAACGTCGCGAACGTGACCATATTCACCGGTATCGCGCTGCGAAGGGACGTCAGCACAGGCCACAGTCTGAGACAAGAGTGCACACCGAAGCATCGTCGGCTGCAGGCCTTTGAAGAACACCATCAAGCCCTCCTTCCGGTACGAGTTCACAATCGTCGACAGCACCGTGCGGTACGGGTGGTCGGGGCCGGGCGCTACGACGCTCTGCACGCGCGTCTTGACGACGTCGAACGGGAACGTGACGAGCCAGCTCGCAGGCCCCGCCATGCCGCCCGCGAGGAGCAGCGCCCAGTACGGGTGCGGCTCCTGCGCAACGATGCCCTCGGAGCCGACCGGCGCGTATGTGTGGTGTGGGCGCGACAGACGCGAGTAGAGCGCGAGCGTGCCTTCGTACACGCCGAAGTACGCGCCGTAGCCCATCTCGCGGATGCCCGTCGGGACGAGGCCGCGGAAGAGCCCGCGGATTCCGCGTGTGCGGTATATATGGCGCGCGACGTCCTGCACGGTCGGCGCGACGCCGGACTTGGGTACGATCATGGTTTGTTGTTGGATCTTTATCAGTTCGGTAGGCGAAGTGACGATGCTAGCAGCGAGAACTGTTAGACGCTACACAGCTGGGACGTCATATGACTCACGAAGCGAGGAGGCCGCAGCCCATGCCAGCAAGGGTGACTTGTGTTAGAGTGGGTTTAACGTCGGGCTTGTCGAGCTGGAGCTTGAGCAGGAAGCGGTATGACGCGAATACGACGCCGTTCAATGGTGCCATCGTCAGCTACACCAGACTCCGATGTGAGCTTTGACTTCAGCACGCGACAACGCTTTGCAGACGCACCAGCGGCGAGGTTATTCCCCGGAACAGCCCCCGTATCCGCTCTTCGCGCACAATCGTCGTGAATGCATGGAATGTCGAGCGATATCGTGAGGCAACTTCGGGGCTCTGCAGTCGCACCTTGACTATGACCGTTGTGAGCCCTGCCGAGATCAGTCGGCTGCCGTCCACTGACCCGTGTCGAAAGGAAAGCCTACAATTAGTGCAGCGATCCCTGAAGGCAAGAGTGACGGAATGAGCATCAGATTCGCGAGCAGACAGGGCGTGTGACGTACCGGCTACAGCTCCCGCGAACAAATCTATGCGAGGGTCAAGTTGGACTGCGGGTGAGGACGGTGAGCGCGTGCGGAGCGCGGCACAAGACAGCGCGTCCGACGCGCCATACTGCACCTCTGTCGTTTCCGTCCTTGGATGACATGTGGTGAGGACAATCTTGTCTTCAAATATTTGGGCGAGACGAAGGAGGTAGGGTAAGGGAGATGATAGGCGAGAAACGAGGTGTAGGGGATTATAACGGTTCGGTGTAAGAGGCAGTTCGGACCTTCGGGTCGGACACGCGTGGTAAGGTGGAGGTTGATCGTGGGAACATGAAGTGGTAAGTTTCGTACTTACCGTGGGACTACGACGTAATGATCACCTTGGTGACATTGCCCCGTGAGCCTGAAACCTCTGCTCTCTACCACCACCTTCATGTCTCTCCAAGTCAATCTTTCTAGCAGGGAAATATTACAGGCCTACCAGGATGTCCTGAACTCGAACGGAATTGACTGGGCGTTGTTCACGTACGAGAAGGGGACGAATGACCTCAAGGTGCAGTCGACCGGAAGCGGAGGACTCGAGGAGCTGGAGGAGGAGTTCGGGGACGCTAGGTGCGCAGATAGACATCTTCGCGCGGGATTTACATCTGAACCACTCTTCCAGGATGCAATACGCGTTCGCCCGAGTCAAGGATCCCAACGTGAGCAGATCCATCCTCCAGCTGCGGACGCGTCACTGAGCCTGCCTGCAGAGCGAGCTCCCCAAGTTCGTCCAGATCAACTGGTGCGGCGATGGTGTTCCAGAAGCCCGCAAGGGTCTCTTCTACAGCCACTCGACCGCTGTCGCCAACTTCCTCCGTGGCACGCACGTCGTTATCAGCGCGCGTAATGAGGTGCGTACTATCCCCTGCTGCGGACCGCACCCGCTTACACCCTCTCGCCAGGCCGACGTGACCCCGGACGTGATCATGAAGAAGGTAGAGGCCGCGTCGGGCGCGAAGTACTCGGCGCACAGGGAAGCCCCACGCAGGTCCGAGCCGATCGCGCCCGTCGGCACAAACTACGTACCAGTTGGCCGCCCGGATATCGACTCCATGCGTCGCAACACGCCCGCGGCTGCTCCTCCGCCGCCAGCTGCTGCGCGGCCTCCGCCTCCTCCTAGTGCGCCACGTCCTGCATTCGCGGGGTCCTCGCCTGCGTCTGGCTTTGGCAGAGCTCCCACTGTGGGCGCTGGTAGGGTTGCTGCGCCAGATGACGCTTGGGATGCACCTGCCGTCAGCAAGCCGCCTCCCCCTCCTGCTGCGTCGAGGCCTCCGGTCGTGACCATGAGCGGCAGGCCCACTCCCGCGGTACGCCGCTATTCCCTACCCAAGTCCCGAGCTAACCATGGAATGTACAGGCTGCGGCTTTTGCTCCCCCTCCTCCACCTCCAGCGCCTGCTGCTTCGAACGTTCCCACCAAACCCGCCGAAGATGACCGCATCGGCCCAGTAGGCACGGCGTACACGCCAATCAAGCTGGCTCCCAAGAAGCTCGTCAATCCCTTCGCTGCGCGCGAGGCAGCCGCGGAGCCCGCGGCACCTAAATCAGCTTTTTCAGGTATGTCTTCTTCTCAACCTGACCGTCATGTGCTGACCATCCTGTAGGCGCGGGCGCAGGCAAGAAGCTCACGTGGAGCGAACGCCAGGCCCAAGCAAAGAAGCAAGCCGAGGAGGAAGAAGCGCGTAGCCAAGCCGCGTCCTTCCAGGCTCCTCCCGCCGCCGCGCCTACGCCACGCTCATTCGGTGGAGTGCCTCCGCCGCCGCCGCCGCCCGCAGCTGCGCCAGAGCCTGAGTGGGAGGAAGAGGAGGCTTACGTTCCTGTACGCAGCTTTGTCTTCATGCGAGTGCAAGTGCTAATATCATCCCACAGCCTCCGCCGCCGCCTGCACCACCCATGGCGACGCGACCGACCGCACCTGCCGTCGAAGCGGCTGCGCCCCCTCCTCCTCCTCCGCCACCACCGCCGCCGCCTGCTGCTGTATACGAGCCTGAACCCGAAGCCGAAGCAGCGCCCCCTCCGCCTCCTCCCCCGCCGCCGGTACGCTGGCCCGTCTGTTTCGACAAGCCCTTTCACTAATGTTTGCGTCCAGCCTCCGCCACCTGCGCCAGCATTCCATGCTCCAGAGCCTGAACCCGAGCCTGAGCCTGAGCCGGAGCCGGCGCACGCGCCTGCTGCTGCGGGCGCCGTGCACGGCAAGGGCGTCTGCGCCATCGTGCAGTTCGAGTACGAGGTTCGTCCAACTTATTTGGTGTCCGAGCGCATGCAGCCAAGCTGACCGCGCGATGCAGGCCCAGGAGGACAACGAGATGGCGCTTGCCGAGGGCGAGCTCATCGAGCAGATCGAGCAGCTCGACGAGGGCTGGTGGCAAGGTGTCGGCCCCGGCGGCAAGAGCGGGCTCTTCCCTGGTATGTTCCGCCGTCTGTGTACCGTCCCAGAGCTTCTCTGATCTGCCATCTAGCGAACTACGTCGAGATCGTCGAAAGCACTGAAGGTCATGAGGAGCCGCCGCGCTCGCCGTCGCCTCCTCCCCCGCCGCCGCCGCCTCCTCCGCCGGTAAGCGCCTCTGTTCATTCTCGTGAAGATATTTTGAGCTGAGTCCGCTCGTAGCCCCCGGCTGCTGAACCCGCGGCGCCCGCACCCCCACCGCCTCCGCCTCCGCCGCCACCCCCGGCAGCCGCGCACGCCGACGAGGGCACCGTCGCCATCGCGCTGTATGAGTGCGTGTTCTTCTTCGTTTTTGTGTGGGTGGGAGAGCTGACGTGGCGTTGTAGTTACGAGGCGGCCGAGGACAACGAGCTCTCGTTCCACGAGGGCGACCGTATCGTCGAGATCGAGGCCGCGTCGGACGATTGGTGGCAGGGCAAGGATGCGCATGGCAACGTTGGGCTGTTCCCTGGTACGTCTCTGTTTGGGTGCCGTTTGTGGACGGGAGATGCTCATGTTTTTGTGCCCAGCGAACTACGTCGAAGTCCAGGAGTAGATCTGGTGGATGAATTAAGTGAAATATGGAAGGTCATAAAGCGAGATTGGAAAGAGATACAGGATGACGTGTAGAGTAAGCGAAGATAGCGTAAATCTGAAGTATTTTTGTGATTAGATTGGAAGGTCACTGTGCGATGTCGAAGACCGATGCCAGTGGCGTCATGCGTTTCTATACGTATGTTGAGGTCACGCTGTGTAGTGACACCCCTGCGATTCGAGCCTTGACGTTTCTGTGCTGTGCTGCGGAGACAGGAATCGATTCCTGGGAAAGCTTCAATAGCGACAAACACGATATAGATATCCATCACGCGCGGTTGAGGCAAACAAGAACGTGGGTACTTGCCCTCCTCTGTTGTGGCGCAAGCTGATAGCTCGGCGACAGCCATGCCAACGAAGTGCAGCCCCTACTGTACAACGCCACAGGATGAAAACGAATACAATAGCTGTTACATCGTCTGGGTTAACAAGTCGCTGATCTCTATGGACACGCACAGAAACGAAACTCTGGACATGTCATGCATGTCTATGCGCTGCAGCACGCGCTTCAAGCTCTGCCGCGCGATCTCGCTTCAACTTCTCCTCGTCATACTTCCACATCGCGGGCACAGCCTCGGCGTACCACTCCATCGTCAAGTTCTTCTCCACGCGCCGCAGCCCCACGTGCGGCTGCGGCCGCTCCGCGATGTGTACGACGTCTGCATAAGATGTGCGCGGCGGCACAGCATACAGCGCCTGGTCTTCCTCCTCCCACAGGTAAAGCTCGCCAGCAGCCTTGACGAACGTCATGCTATCGCGGCGGAAGAGTGGGAATACAGGCCCGTGGAGGCCGTAGACGTGCTCGAGGCGCCACGCGAGCGTAAACGTGGTGTGTACGAACTGCTTCCAGACACCATCCGTGCGGTCGAGCTCCCAGTTATCGGTCCACCCGTCCGGGACGTGCGGCGGTGCGTGTTCGCGCCACAGCGCGAGCATCTCTGGGTACGATGCCAGCTTCGAGACATCGTCGCAGGGGTGCGGGCGGATGATCGAGCACGGCACTGGGTCCTGTATGGTCGTCAGCGTGCGCATGGTCTGCCGTGGAGTATGGGTATACCTGCGGCAACGGCGTCCAACTCTCGACGCGGGGAGGTAGAGCGATGGTCTTAAAACACCGACGCAGGCGCTGCAGTGGCGTCCCGCTGAAATCGCACAACGCCAGCTCGCCGTAGCCGTTTGCGAATACTCCAAGTCCGCGCCCCTCGTCATAGTCGTACACGGGCATGAAGTACAGCGCCGGGAGCTCCAAGTTGTCCACCTGGGCCGACGACGACGGGCTACACACGGGCGGGGCATCCAGACTCGGCGCGCGAACAAATTGGCGGTAGCCGAATCCAACCGGCCACTTGCAGGATCGCCAGAAATACAGCTCGGAGATCGAGGAAGGATGGCGCCCGAGAGACGGGGCGAAGACGAAGCCCATCCCGCTGGGTGGTATATATTGTGGAAGGTGCCAGATTCGCCGAAGAGCCTTGGGACGCTCCGCGCAGAAATCCTCTATCTTGTAAATAGAGTACTCTGTCGCAGATAATAAGAGTAAATGCAGTGTGTGTGTCCTCCGTGTTAATGGTGCGGAGGCATCACGGCTGAGGATGTAGAGATCCGCTGATCCCACGGGAGCGCGACCGATATGACCGCCAATGGCTTCGCTGTGTATCATGCATGTTTCTAGAGCATTCGAATCTTCCTTGAGCTCATATAAAGCAAGCCGTGAAGGCCAAACGATCGCAAGTATGCCGCTTTGTATCTTCATGCGAATACACCTGCCCTAGATAGGATGTTAGCCTGTGAGCCTCTGATATTCCGACGAAATGCTCACTTCGATATCGAGAGGATTCCCTGGTTCGACGGATTGCCCAGTTCTCCAGTTGTAAACAGAAGGTACGCTAGACCCATTTGATAGGGTAGCAGCCACATAGTCACCACACAGGTCCTGAAGGTACGACGCCGCAGGTAACGAGGCGATGCTACACATAACGGGAGAGACGCCGTTGGCACCATGCAGGGCGATGATCTGGATGTATGGTTGTCTGAATGTGATTTTCAAATTGAGATGAGGACAAGAGAAGGTGTGTGGGGCAGAACTGGCCTTGTCCGTACATCGACAGCTATGGTCACCGAATTCTCGGTGGTGTAGACCTCGCCGGCCAAGATTGGCCCCGGGAAATATACCACGGAGACAGGGCTCTTGGAATCCGCCTTCAGCGAATCGATATCGAAGAGCAGCAAGGAGCTCGTGTCGGCGTCAGAACACGCTACGAGTGCCCACTGGTCGCGCACAAGCTTCACCCAGGTCACTGGCCTGGGCTGGTCCACGCATACTATGCGAACGTTGCGGTGCGGGACCGTCGTCGTGAGATGCCGCTTCCGGAGCATGCGCATAAAGTGTGCGACTAGTGTCTCGACTTCGTCGCTGCACAAATCGTCCAGTGGTCGGCAATACACGGGCAGCGGGATCCCGTATTTTTGGACGAGGCTATCGAGGAAGTACATCCAGACCTGTTTAATCCGCGTTGCTCGTTGTATGAGTATGCATGTCTATCAAGTCGTCAGTATAATTTTCGGCATCAAATGCAAGTATTCTTGCTTACTGCTCGCATTGTAGCAACATCCTCTGGCTCCATGAAGCACAGAATCGCTACCAGAACGTCGTCCGGGAGGGCGGTAATGGACAAACGAGCCATGTCAGATTTCGTGCGTAGAGAAGGGTAAAGAACACGAGGTGACTTGGCTTCAAGCGAGCGTTTCCGGATAGCTCGTTCGCGCGGGTGCCGCACGCGCATGATGTCAGATCCGGGTGCAGCACAAGATCTGTGGCTGAGCGCTAAATTGATTCCCAGACGCTGTCGGAGCTACACTCTACCAATCACAGCATGTCGGGGCTCAAACATCAGCAAAAGCGTCTCGGTCTGAGAGGTGCAATAAATGCGGGGTTTCGAATCCCCACCCAAACATTCTTTGCAGAAGCCGATTACGTCTTCGGTACATAGTACAGAAGGCGTCAGTACTTGGGGAAAAAATTCAGAAATAATTTGCACACCTTGAGCCCAAGAGAGTGCGCGCAATTCTGGTCTGAGGTACTGACGAGCCTGACAAAATGCGCCGGCTGACGCTAAACGCCCTGACGCGTCTGAGATGCCCTGAGGCGCCCTGATGAAGCTTCGTCAGGGCGCCTCAGGGCCAACGCGCTTTTCCTGATGAAGACGCAAATATTGCCAATTTGCCACTTGCTTCAAGTTGCATGCGTCTCTTCCCAAGCTACTACTGTGCGTTGGTAAGCTTCATACTTGGTGCCTTTGCATCACGACGGGTGACTTGTGCAGATAGCGGACACGTTGAGACACGCTCCTAGCACATGTCCACTGTGGGTCTTGCCTATCGACCGGTCAGGCTGTGACAACGGGATTTGCACAGGAATGACACATAACAACGGCATCGAGGGAATAAGATGACATATGTTGTAGGACCATACCTCTTAGGCGAGATGTACTGATATAGCTAGAGATTTTGATCGCAGCTTGTGGTGCGTCAGGCGAATTGGCCTGCTCAACCTGCTCTATACTCCCTTGTGCGCCAGAATCCACGGCAAATGAACTGCCCCTTAAGGTGCGCAGCGTGCTGCCGCCCGCAACACCGAGGGAGCTGTGCTGAGCAGGTATGCAGGCAGTGACACATAACATTCGGCGGAGATAAGAGTGGTCCGGAGGGGCAACAGTGGTCGCGCTTACTATACGTACTCGCGTTTCCAGACTTCAGCTTGGCTATGCTCGAAGCATGACAACAACGTTGGACGGCCTGGTGACTGCAAAGCGCTACAACTACAACGGCAATTGGAATTGGTTCTGTGACAAGGCAAGCATCGCTGTTCTAGGAAGGAAACTATTGTCCCTGCGCCACATCTTCGCCAGGTAGCGCTACTTAGCTTAATCACAGAGTATCTGCATCAGCAGTAAGCTGGCTCTGAACGGCATTATAAAAGGGAAATCATATCGGACAGTCGTACCAGTACTATCCCTTCCTACTTCCCCATCCACACTATCAACACCAGAGCTGCCTCCAGAACAGCCACCCAGCAATATCAACATCATCATGTCCAACGAAATCAGTATAGCCGACCCTACAATCCCAGTTCTCACCTGGGATTTCGAGAAGGTGGCGGTTCAGCTCAATGCGCTCATGTATGCTTTTCATTGACAATTGCGCTCTTGCTATTATAGGTCAAGGACTATGTCGACTCTCTTAGGTCCCAGATGCGACGTCAGCCAGTGACAGAGGAAACAGAAGCGTCTAGGGAAGGATTCAACCGCATTCCTGCGCTGATGTCTGCCTTCAACCTTGTCCAGGAGTGCCTGTAAGTCGTGAACGCCGTACGATTCGCCAGGAGGTCTGATTATCGAGTAGCCGTAAGAAACGATCGTACACCCGCACGACCATACAGGAGAAGGGAAAGAGCGTTCAAGTTCCGCGCGTAGTCACAGTACAAGAGCGTCTGGGATCCACCCTCAATATCACAAACTTCTTCGACGGTTTAGGTGTGCACTCTCTTGTCGAAGCAATTTCGTATCCAAACTAATGCGACACGGATCAAAGGGTTTCTCATCTGCGCTGTTGACTCCAACGTTCACTCCAGGGCTGACGACGAAGAGTTCGCGATCTGGATACTCAAGCGCTACGCGCACATGTGCTGTGTGGTGCACGCCACGTTCGGACCTGACACCAAAGCAGAGCTGAAGTCAGAGGACGACGGAACCAAGGACAAGGTGAAGCTTCCTGCATGCGCAATGGTTATGTGGGGTAAGATGCAGGGCACGCTTGTCACACCCGCAAACCCGATACAGACAGGCCAGTATGCAATGTCGCTTTCCTGCTCGCTGCCCGGGTATGTAGCCCCGGAGCCTCCGGCAAGGGGCAAAGGGCAGTACAAAACTCGAGCCTGCCGTATCCGTAAGGAGAAGCTCACCGAGCAGATCAAAGGACTTCGCCAGATCAAACCCACCGAGAAATGGGATTTCGGCAACTGTGCTGAGACCAATCCATTTATCACGTACGCTCCCGCTGCCCTCAATCTCCTCATGCAGACTCTCATTGCCATTATTTAGTCGGACCGGCGGGGTACAGATCTCTGGATGCGCCATAAGCCTCGCTGGCTTTGGATCCAGGCCCCAGGTGGACGACGGCATTACGTTCTATTCCGCAGATGATAGACCTGTGAAGATGGCGATGTGCGGAAATTGTCTTGGTGTATGCAAGTGCGCGGGGCAGAACGTCATCGATCATGCAAGCAAGAAAGGTCAGTCGTCGGTCGCTTACACGCTACTCTACCTCCCTATACATTCAGTCAGCTGGATAGAGCGCTCAATTTTGCTTAATCTGTAGTGCATATGCTAAAGAGCGAGGCTCCACCGCCGCCGCTGCCGGAGTGGGCCAACGTCCTATACGGTACGCCAGCCCATCTCATCTCAAATGCACACTCATGCCCACAATGCCCATAGTGGACTTGCCGCTCGATTACTTCTACGAGGCAGTCGAACATGCAGCCGAAGCTACCGCCGACGCCGCAAGTAGCGTCGCTTCCAGCGCATCGCAGCTCGTAAGAAACACTGCCAGCGCCGTCGCACCCAGTGTATTGCCCTCAGGCTCCTCTAAGCCCGCTGCTGGCTCCTCCGGTAGGCGAAACGTCCGGTAAGCGAAGGCGAAGGCCTGGAAGGCGCACGGTGAGTATGCTCCAGCGCGCCCCCCATCTGAGCGCTATTATCAAGTCTAGTCGTTCGGGCTCAAGCGGCTTTGGTGAAAGCGTTCCTGGATCTGTTGTCTCCTCCAGCATCGGGCTATGTTTTTTTCTCGGTTTATGCTGCTCTCTGGCTCACTACGTTTAGTCTGGTTGTCTCTAAATGTTCCTGTATCCATCGGAAGGCTCTGTTCACTGGCATGTTGTCCGGGGTTTTGTGTCTCACTTGAGCGTCCTGTTCCATAGCGGTTATGCAATGAAATAGCTTTGATAATACCATGATGGGCACAGTAACCGTACAGTCATAATGATACTGTATCATCGCGTCTCCGCGTCCACAAGTGCTCAGATACTGAGCGCAATCACGCTAGTTCTTGCCTGGCGCTATCGTGTACCGCTGATACCTCAAGGATGGTCATATCGCGCCGGACAATAAGCATGAAGTGGATCCTGAATTGATTTTTGCCGCGCTTCACTCACACGCGTCATGTACGCCTGGCGCAGGTGTAATGTAGCATCCATACGACCGTCAATAACGGGCTCTATTGGTATTTAGCGAGCACGAATGCATCAAACCCAAATCCGCGTCTACCGGATTTTCTGTCGTCAGGTGAAAGAGGCCAGGGAGGGCATATTGCGTATCAGTCACGTATTTATGTGGTCTCGAAATCAAAATGTCTCCCTGATGACCAGCGCCGGTATACTACGATACACTGAAAACGGTTCTATTGTGTCGCAAATCATGTCTCGTTGCAGTCCGGGGGGCACCTACTCAGACGATCACCACCGAAGACTCTTACTCGCGCGTCATCTCCGCCGCTCGCGCAGCAAGCTCTCCGACGCGATCTCGCTGCATCTCGTTCTCGTCGAACTCCCACAGATCCCAGACATCGACCTCGGAGTACCGCGCCATCGACCCGTCCTTGCGCACCTCAGGCAGTCCTTGCTCCAAGGGCCGCATCCGCGTCCTCTGCCCGAGCTCCAAATCTGATGTGCCGTGCGGGAGGACGAAGATCCGCTCGGCGTAGCCTTCGATGGCGCCGATGACGAGGTGCACGAGGCCGCCAGCTGAGAGGAAAAGCGCGCCGGGCTGCTGTAAGAGTGGGATCGGCGTGCCGAGGATCTTGTAGACGTTCTCGAGGCGCCAGGCAAAGGTGAAGCAGCCGTAGATGAAGTGGCGCCACACGCCGCGCGGCGCGTCCGTCTCCCAGTCCATATTCCACCCGTGCGGGATGTGCGAGGGCTCGCGCTCCTTCCACAATGCGAACAGGACAGGGTCCGGCGACAGCTCGGGCATGCGGTCGTACGGATGTGGCGGCGGGAGGGCGCATGGTACTGGGTGCTGCGAGTCTGTCAGCAGAGGCTGTGATGCAAGAGATGAAGCGCGGAGATGTACCTGGGGGATGGGTCCACGGTCTGCGCTGCACGACGGCAGGACGATCACTTCGAAACAGCGTCGCAGGCGTTCACGGGGAGAGCCGTTGAAGTCGCACACTGCGACTTCCCCGTAACCGTTTGCGAACACGCCGATACCGCGGCCCTCGTCGTAGTCGCGCGAGGGCATGTAGTAGAGTGACGTAAAATCGGGGTCCCGGATCGTGAGCGTGTGTGGGCCACGCGGCAGCGACGAGTTTGGCCAGCGCACGCCGGAAAATTCGGTGAATGAGAAAGCCACGGGTCGGTTGCACAATGGGCTGAAGCCCAGCTCGGAGTAGGCACGTGGGTGGCGGCCGAAGTGAGGGAAGGCGTAGAATTCTCCTCTCGTGCCCTTCCTATACACTTGCCATGCCAAGCTAAGAGTGTTTGGCCGGTCGAGATTGATGTTTTCCATCTTGTAGATACAGAGGTCGGTGAAGCTCGCCGCTAGCAAATGGAAGGAGAGACCTGTGTCATCGTCCCCGTGGCGGAACCGGGCATCCGCGGACTCCATAGCAGATTCACCAGTGTTGACCTGGAACCTTTGATTGTGCACTTCCCGTGCATGAAAGGAGTGATCTGCGCCGGACATGAGCTGAAAAAGCGCGAAGCGGGAAGGCCAGACCACTGCGACAAATTCGCTGTGTACTGCCATACACAAACAGCCACCCTGACACTGAATTGCATAAGCCATCACAAAACATACTGTACAGCGTAGTTCACTCACGCTCTCGTCAGGGTGATCGGCTAGCCGTATCATCGCACCTGTCTTCCAATTAAGGATGCAAGGCACGCTGGCGGCGTTGCACATAGCAGCTGCCACGTAGTCTCCGTGGAGATCGCGCAAGTACGACAGCTCGTAGGAGGTGCTTATGTGACCGAATACCGGTACCGTTGACGGCCCATCTTGGTACAAGCCGAGAATTTGAACACAAGGACGCCTGTTTCCATGTGACCCTAGGTGAGACCAGCAGTAGAGAACTCAATGATGCGTATAGCCAGCTAACCTTGCGCGAACCTCTACTGCTATGGTTACTGAACCACCAGTAACGTCAATCGCGCCGCGTGCGATTGGCCCGGGAAAATAGGCGGTGCCTGCGGGCAGCGCTTGTCCGCCGAGAAGAGAGTCAATACTATATATCGAGAGACTACTCGTTTGTGCATCGGAAGATGCAAGCAGAGCCCATTGGTCGCGCACGAGCTTGACCCACGTAACCGGCCTCGGCTGGTCCAGTGTTACCTTGTTGGCGATGGGCGGGCAGGCCGTTCTAGCTCCGTAAGTCTTCCTGCAGAGACGTAGCGTATGCTGCACGAGTGTCTCTATTTCGTCTCCGTCCATCGCTTCCAGGGGGCGACAGTACAGTGGAAGCGAGATCTCTGCGTCGATGATCCAATCGTGGAGAAAATACATCCACACTTGCTTGATTCGTGTCGCAGCTTGGATAATTGAATTCGTCTGTTCGCGTGTAGGGGTGAGTGATGGTATGTATGCAGCAGAAAGCGCCCTTACTGTGCGAAGTTTGAGTATCTCTCTGGGAGTCATGCAGCACAATATCATCACGAGGACGTCTTCAGGCATCGTGGACAAGCTGCGACCTGTCAGCAACGACTAAACCAACTTGGCCTAGGCTGCAACACTGGCTGAGGGACGAGAGAGGTTTAGAGGGGAAAAGACCAGCTCGAGTCTGGGGATATCCATTGCAGGGGGTCCACTATATATACTACAGAGAGACAGGTGCTATACAGTACCAAGCCACAATACACGTGTACAGCCGAGTACAGCCGGTCAGTGCCGAACGCTGCCACGTATAGCCTCGGACATAGCCTGCAGAAGAGAAGATCGGAAATGAAAAGAAGTTCATGACATTACCCCCCCTTCTACAATTGCGTCCCGCAATTATCTTCCTGTCGATCCAAAACCCTGTTTCCCTCGTGCAGTTGTCTGGAGCTTGGGTACTTCTTCGATGTCCACTGTGGCAATTCGTTCCAGTATGAGCTGTGCGACGCGGTCGTCCTTGCGTACTTGATAGTCGTGTTTGGTATGGTTGACAAGAATGACTTGGACTTCGCCCGTGAAGTCACGGTCTATGACTCCGGCGGCAACATCAATTCCACGACTGGACAGCCCACTCCGTGGTGCTAAGCGCCCGTATGTGCCAACTGGTACCGTGAGTTTGATTCCTAAAGGGACTTGTTGACGTCCACAAGCCGGAATAATTGCGTCTTCTCGTGCATAGACGTCAAGACCAGCAGCTTCAGCGGTAGACTGGGTGGGAAGATTTCCGCCGCATCGTTCGACCAGTAGCGTCGAGTCACGAGTGAGGAGCGTCATGCTTCGAGTCAGAAGTGGGGGAATACGAACTAGGTGGGAAACGGGCCGAAGCTCTGCTCGGCGGGCACGATTTCCTCATTTATGTTGCCTATTTTTCTCGAAGTTATAGCGATATATTGCATGTCACTTGTGAGAGGTCTGCTGAAGGTAGATGCGTAGTAAATGCTCTACTAATAGGCCTTTGCTGCTTCTCCAGCTCCAACGGTAGTGTAGTGCACGTATTAATACCAAGACTGCTTCAGTACATGCTGTGTACCTGCACCACTCTCGGCTGCAAGATAGCCTCCACCCCGCCGTCTCTGCTCCACTCTAGCCCCCATACAGAACGCGCAACGAGCTGCATGACGTGCTAGGCGCGGTGCTCAACGTCGCCCGCGTGTTGCCCAAGTCACACGGTGCGAACACCTGCCGCTTCCCAGTCGCGAAGCGACACCGGCGTGCGCCATCTCCCCGCCGTCCTTCAGCACGCGCGAACCCGATTGGCTGCAAGATGGAAATCCTGAGTCAGCAGGACACACTCGACGATTCAAGTCACTTACCGCAACCAGCCAGCCGCCTTGCGCGACAGCGGCTGTGAATGCACTGCGCAGCTGACAGCACGACAAGAAAGGGCACGACGCGCTGCCGCTGCGATCTCGTGCAAGCCACGAGACCTGCGCGGGCTCGACAACCGGCCAATCAGCGCGCGTCTCACGCAGTGCAAGACCCAGCTGAATGCGCCCGCCACTACCTGAAATCGACAGAGAAGCAGTCCGGCGGCGCCGAACGACCCCCGCCCCGGCCGTGCGCCGAGTCAGACCAGGAGACAAATTCCATGGGACTGCTGCGCGACGGCCAAATCAGCTCGCGCGAACTGGCACCGCCCAGCGCACGCGCCGCGCGAGACGCGTCTGCCACCAGCGTTGAGGTCTGCGCCCGACACGACCAAGACAGCAGAGCGAAAGACTCACCAGTGACTAGCACGGCCCGCCGGCAGTCGAAGATGCAAGAAACGCGCCGCTGCTACTCGCCGGAACATCAGCAAGACACCGTCGAGAAGAGACCGGCAACGTGCCGTCTGACCAGTGTCGTGTCGAGAGCGGCATCGCACTCGCGACGACGCCAGCACCGCAGAAAGCCTTCCCTCCCCCATGTTGGCCTCCGGCGGCCGAAGGTCGAGAAATCCGGCTGCGAAAAGATGCAAAGCGGCCTCGGGAACGAGCAAGGCTCCGTCGGAGTAGACGTCCGCGTCGAGCGCAGGACAAAGGCGATGAGCGGACGCAGCGCGTGCATGCGCGTACGAGTGGTGCGGTGCTGCCGGTGTTCGGGTCGACCCAAGGCGATGCTCACCGACGAACGACACCCGATGGCCGGCCCGCCGAGCACGACAGCTAGAAGAGCCGCATGAGCGATACACGGCTGCGACGCAGGGCGACGGGGACGTATCAAGGGAAGCGCGGCGAGCACGAATGTTCGCGCGGGAGCCGCCGGCCTTGGTGAGTGGTTCAATGTTGCACTCGGCATCGACGTGCTAATGCGAGGTCATAAGCGCAATGGCGAGATAACATGAAGATAAAATGCAGCGTACCTGAATAGTCGAAGGAGCACGCGCTGCGCTTTGCAGCGCGAGGCCGCACCGCTCGGGACGACCAAGGGTGACCGGTTCGCCGATGAATGAAGCACGGCGGCCTCACTCCTCGAAGACGACGGCTAGACGAGGAGCGCGAGCAAGAGCAACTTACGACGCAGTAGCAGCAGGAATGTACCACGCAAGGCGCAGTAGAACCGCCGCCTGCGCTGTCTCGGCAACCGACGACCTTGGTGAGTGACCCGCGGTTGCAGCCGGTGTAGATGTGCTAACACAACGTCATCAGCGCGAGGACGGGACGGCGGGGAGAATAAAGGGGACACACCGAAGGGCGCGAAGGTACTGGTCGAATGAGCAGCGAGCGACGGTGGCAACGAGCGCACTGCCGCCGACGGCCCTTGCGGTAAGTCGTCGGCAGTGCTGTACATATGCTAAACAATACATTTCTTTGAGCCTTTGCGTGGAATGGATAGGAAATGAACTTACCTTGGCAAAGCGAGCTGCGCCGCCGCTGGGTTGGAACTTGAAGACGTCCCGACCGGGCGGCTTTGGATGCAAGCGGCGGCGCGGACACGTAGCGACCAGCTGGTAGGGGACAATGTCAGCGAAGCCCAATAGTTGCAAGCAAGACACATACAGTGTAAGACGGCTCGGTGCAAATACCGAATGCGGCAATTAGGCGCACGGCGCGCGAGGTCTGTGGGCGGGGTGTCGCTGCCCTCGGCATAGCTAGTGTCTGACAAAAGCTCTTCACACATCAGATTTGTGTGCTATGTCATGTTTCATGTAGAGAATAGAGCCAAAATCTCGTACATTTGACCGGGAAGGTAGTAATCAAGCCAAAGTCTGGCCTGTCTGTCCGTTTTTCTGGCTTCAAACTGCATGCGTAGACACCATATGTAGGGGCACACACGTCTGTCAGCTCTTGTAATAAATTGCGTCATGATTGAAGCTGTACTCGTACACGACGAATCCTAGCGACTCCCATCGCGCAACGCGCGCCTAACGTATTCGGTATTTTGACACAGCGGGGGGCCGACGCACTGAGCCGTCTTACACTGTACCAAGGCAGCCACGACGAGAGGCTACGGCGAGGCGTCGCGACGTATGCGGCTGCACGTGGGCAAGCACGACGCCGAGGGCCTGACTAGCGACAATGCCCTTGCTGCCCTCGTGCAGCAAGGGCTGAAGACGACGCAGAGCCGACGCGCTCGCACGTCGACAGCGCGCGGCGGGAGCGCCTTGGTGTGACTCGGCGGCGACGCGAACCGTCGGGGCATGTCGATGAGCGACGCACGGCACACGATGTCCAGTCGTGCAAGAGCTGTCGGAAAATGTCAGGCGGATGGCCTACGGGCGAGCAAGGCAACGACGTACCTGCACGAAGGTTTTCAACGCCGCCGAGCACGAGTACCGACGGCCGCGCCTAGCAAGGCCTTTGAACGTGGACACGGCCGCTGTATGCTAACGCCACTCGATGCGCTCCTTATGTGTTCTATCAGTGCACTCGCTGACATGATCATGTCAACATTACCGCGCGGGTTCGCAGAACAGGTCGGATGCTCACCACTAGGCCCGACTGCGCAGAGCACCACTGAGACTCTACTGTGCTCGTTTTTGCGGCTCCCAACCTCGGCCTCTTGCTTCTTCGGTCCGGTGCGTCCCTGTTCTCCTCGCTGTGCTCTGCGTAGCTGACAGCGCTCAAACACGGCGTCCTTGCTTGGATTCTGGCCGTCCGCGACCCTGCTGTAACTGCGCAATCCCGACTCGCCCGATCCACGAAGCGCGATCTGCAGCCCTGGGCCTGCGTACGGCAGGGCTTGCTGTTGACCAGGGACCAGGTGCACGCGCAAGGGCACTGTGCTCATTGGCAAAGCACAGGCTCGGCCGCCATGGTAGCTCGTCATGAACTGCGGGATTCTTGGTCACTGTGTCAGCTCGGTGCGGGCTATCGAGACGTCTAGTGCGTGCATGCGAAGGGACCGTGCTCGTCGTCAAAGTGTAGGCCGGGTTCTGCGCGAGCTCTGAGCGCGCTCAGGTGCCGTTTTCGCCGCCCATACTTGTTGTCGAAGCGCGAGTCCGTGAGCTCGTCGTGCGAAGCCGAGCCGCGTGCAGCGCCATGTGCGTCGCCATGGGTGTGGGCAGGGATGGGAGGTGCTTCGTCGTGCGCCAGCCGGCGCAAATCAGCTGGAGCTGTGCCGCTTCGACTGTACGCAACGGTGCGGGTTCAAATTGAGCCGTGCCGCCATAACTTGGTGATGCTGGGAGGGCAGGGGATGCTGCGTGGCGGCGGCCGTACGCTGTCTTGTGTTCTTGGTGTCGTGCTGTTGTAGTGCTAGCGTTCTCGAGACATCTATCACTTGTCTGGCGTGTCTGACCTCCAGCGAGAGTTACTGACGCTTTGCACGGGCTGTCGGTCACGCCTGATGCGGCCCTCGTTGTTCCTTGCACTGCGATACAGGCCTGGGGACGGGCAAAGCGTCTCAGAGAGACACTAGGCAGACCATCTTGGAGTACGCACCGCCATTCCTATCATATACTCTGCCCCATCTCCGCTCCGCCATCAGTCTCCTCGGAGGTCTTGCCTGCTTCTACGCGGTCATTCGTGGCGGCGGAAAGAGGGGCGGGCCAGAAGTGCGCTGGTGGGGGGAGAGGGCGAGCAGGGACGTGCGCAGGGCGTAGAGGATAGATCAAGCGAGGTTGTAAAGCGGCATGGTGAGGGTGCCGAGAGTGTGGTTGGGGGTGAAGACTCGGGGGCCGGCGCACATCGTGGTCCAGGAGGAAGAACGCGTCAACTCGTTCATGCTCAACGCGTCGTTGGACAGCGATAAGCGCCTTGGGACGCAATTCTTGCGATTCGCTTGCACAGAACACAGAATTTATTGTGCGATAATTTTTACATATCCGAGTAGCCAGAGAGGTTGTCTATGTCCCCCAGGCCCAAGATACGCTGTGTGCTGCAGTGCTCCAACCAAGACCGCGGAGCTCAGCGTAGTAAGCGCCCATTGAACCCCGACTTCGACGGCGACGGTGAGGAAGCAAACCATGGGCGGTTAGAAAGGCAATGTGACGTGAGGATAGGGGAGCCTTCTAGGTATGGCCAGAAGAAAGGAAAGACTTGTATGTGATGTACAACGGGCTGAAAAAATCGCGGAAGTTTGACTACAAGTATTCTAATGAACCCTAGCCTAGGGGTAGCGCGCCTAACTAATGATGAATAGGAAGTCTGTTCCCACGATCAGAATCGGTTTTCGTGACGGAGCGGAAAACACTCCAAGGGCCCACCGGTGAAAAACGATTCTTCACTTCATTCAGAAATCGTAATGGTTAGAGGCTTGGGTTTCTCAGGGTGTCGC
This sequence comes from Phanerochaete sordida, assembly GCA_019973155.2. Lineage (NCBI taxonomy): Eukaryota > Fungi > Basidiomycota > Agaricomycetes > Polyporales > Phanerochaetaceae > Phanerochaete > Phanerochaete sordida. The sequence continues at coordinate 123,253 of BPQB01000091.1, forward strand.
CTATGGAAGTCTTCGAGGAGCTCGGCGCAGTTGGTGAGATTCGCGCGTGACTCCCAGGTTCGACGATCTCCATGAGGGCTGTGCTTCCATAGAACTTGGTATTCCAGATTACCGTTCTTGTCTCGTCGGGAATCGAGGATGTCTTCAACTTCCCATTCTTCTTCGTCGTTGATGATCTCGGGTATTTCCGGTTGTCGCTTCTGAGAATCAAAACTGGGTTCGACGTAGGGACTGAGTAGATACTCATTGAACACAGGGTGATGACGCCATGTACGGGGTAACTCCAGCTCGTATGCGGAGGCGCCGACCTTTCGTTTGACTTTGAAAGGTCCATAGCGCTTGTTGTCGAGTTTCTTCATCGGCCGATCCGTTCGAATATTGATACCTTCCAACCAGACCTTCTCTCCAACCTTGTATTCCCTTCCCTCCTTCCTTCCTCGGTCGTAGAACTTCTTCATCGATTCTTGGGCTAGCCCTATAGCTGCTCGGGTGTCTTCGCGTATGTTCTGCATTCTTTCCACAAACTGATTTACACTTTCGTCGGTGCTCCGGAGGGGACTGGTGCCGTCGTTGGGGTGAAATCCTTTGTTGACAAAGAAGGGTGTGTGTCCAGTGGAGCTGTGAACCTTGTTGTTGTAGGAGAACATGGCAAGTGGCAACCATTCAGCCCAATCAGACTGTCGGTAGTTGATAAACAGCCGTAGGTACTGTTCTACCTCTCGGTTGATTCGTTCAGTCTGACCATCGGTCTGTGGGTGGTACGCGGTGGAGGGATTTCCTTCTATCCCAAGGGATCGGTACAGTTCAGTGACGAAATGATTCTTAAACTCGGATCCCCGATCACTGATGATCTTGCGAGGAATACCGTGGTGAGCAATCACGTTGTCTCGGAGAAGCTTTCCCCATCCTTCTGCATTGAGTTCCATGTGTGTCGGTATAGCAATGATCTGCTTCGAGAAGAGATCGACAATGACTAGGATGGCGTTAAACCCAAATGACTCAGGGAGTACTCCTATTTTGTCGACAGAGATGATCTCCCAGGGTCGGGTTGGGATTTCGTTGGGGAAGAGTAGTCCGGTGGGGCGAGTGG